>JBBMOY010002238.1:0-12718 GCA_037951405.1 Platydemus manokwari | reverse complement strand
CATACGACATTATATGCAAGCAATACTCCCAGCGACATCTTTTATCAAATCGAAATTTTAAGGTTATACACCCAATACGTAAATTTAATTATATTATTGCAATAAATATAATAATATTATTATTATTTTAAAGATAACATGTAATATTCGAAATTCTAATTTTAACAATTTTTCACAATATTGATTTATTTTTTCAGAAAATTCTTATTTTTTAATATGAATAGATTATTTTCCATATTTAAAAATATTGTTATACATGCTGGTCATAACTAAATGGGTCTTGAATTAAAACAAAACGAAATTATAATGTTTATTTCAATAAAGCAATAAATTTAAAGCACGAAATCTATTTAAAAAGAGTGACCTAGTGTGTACGCACTTCGGCACATTAAAACATGAAAATATCACGTAAAATAAAATAATTTCAATATACTTGATATCGAATGAATTCAAACAATTTTTGCAAGGTTTTAAGAAATATTTATCTAGTTTATATTAGTTGATAATATGTAATCCATATAATCAATATAATCAATTATAATTTAATTATTGCTTTCGATTAATTATCTGATTGAGACACAATCGTCCATCATAGTCGCAGCTTAATTTAATATGAATTGCATTCATGAATTAAATTTCCTTCAATTTTCGGACTCTGGCCGGATTTTTCCTGACCACATTAATGAGTCAAAATTTATTGCCTATCAGTGTTTTAAAATGCCGTCGGAGTTGACTGTGATTTTTAGTTGAATTTGGGAATCACGATGCAAAAATTCGATGTCAATGCTATGTCTGCGGAGTTCTCTGGATGTAAGCTTGATTTTTGTTCACCGACTCGATGAAAGATATTTACTAAACCACAGAGGTGAGTTGGAAAAATGGTGGGAATATTCGGTGTTCAGCAATACGAGCAAGATGTGAAGTGATTAATGAGCTAATTTGAAGGCATACACTAATAACCAGAGACAATGCTATTGATATAATATTCAAGTAGGAAAGGGTATGAATGGAGTACAAGATGCATACATAGGTTGTATAGAAGCCCATAATTCTAAGAATTCCCTTGGATATTGATATGATGTTTTGATCAAAGACCGATGAATTTTCATTATTCCTATTGTATTCAGAGTGTGTGAGAAAATAGTGGTTACAAGGACTTATTTGAGGGAGTAATTGATACCCTGATATTTATGTAAAGGATATTGATTTGGATATAGTTTTAAAACTGGTGTAAATTGATTAAGAGAATTTAAATGGTTAAGATACGCTTAGGTTGGCCACAGGGGACTAGAAAATATTTATAAAGATTGGTGGCATATGCTATTGAAGGTTGTTCATCACAGATGGAAAGGTCAGTTGATATAGTGTTCACATTTTATACTCTGAATTGGAGATAGATGTCATTTGCAAGGTGATTAAGACGAATAAGAAGTCGCTGGATACATAGAAGTATGTCATAGACAAGAGGCAGGCCGGTTTGGCTTCAAGGTATACTGAAATTGATATTAGGCGTTGAACAACTGTATAATTGGGGTATTATAACTTATTTCTGTCGATTGTAAATCATACGATGTCGTGGGACAAGCCAGGAAAATCTTCTTTTGGCTCAATCCAGCAAAAATGGAGAGCATGAATAAAGAGTATATATGCATTGTACTTAACACAATCATCGGAAGTAAAGATTGCTTTCTGTCTTTCGGGAGAGAAGATGATAGGAGGAGAGCCAATTGATTTTTCAAACGTTTAATATTGCACAGAAGACTAAATAAGATACGTTGATTAGTACTTAACTCGTGTGACACTTTTACAAAGAATTTATCGGGCAGTGTATAACCCCTGATTTAGTAATTGTCTCTTAAAATGTATCGCGTTGTTATTTTTTACTGGCTCTAGAAGGGCTTCAGCAGTGAATATTGAAGACTCTGCTACTGGAAAATATTAACTAAAGAATTTTAAGATGGACAGATTAGCACTGAGTGCAACTAATATTGAATACAGCTCGGTTTTATTAATCTGAATATAATGACGTTATTATATTCTCTATATATAATGATGCTGTAACTGTAATTTGCTATGCTCAAATGAAATATCACAGTAGATAACTATTATTCAACAAATTTTTATTTTTGAAGACCAAAAATATGAAAAGCAAAACTGAATGAAACAATTAATTCAATATCCGATGCGTCACAAAAGAGATCTATCGGCAGTTCAGGCAGACTGAAAAGATAGGAAGATTTGTCATTTTAAATACGATGGGAACCTTTAAAATTGATACAAATCATTGTGAGTTACCGACGAATAAAATAATTATCACCAATTAATTAGACTGTTTTTCTCTGCTCACGTCAGTGTTTAATTATCCTCAAATTTTAGAAATATCTATCAATAATGAATTCCCATGGATAGAATATGCTTCTCCAGTTCGACTAACAATCAATAATTATGTCGAATGTAAATAATCTTTAGCTAAGATTCTCGAATTTGTAAAAAAATTTTGAATTACAAGCTGTGTGAAGTATATTAGGATGTGTCTTTAAACGATATGTGGTTCCGGTATTCATGAAAATGCTGATGCGTGAGAAGCTACTGTTGCTTTATTTTATCGACGTTTCTTAAGAATTAATTATGGAAATATTTGGTCCTAATTATCAATATTTTAGCATTTTTTGGTCCATTTATTTATTATTTTTATTAGTATTATTATTATTATTATTATTATTATTATCTAATACAATTTTTTATTATTTATTGATTTTAATATCTTATCAATTTTCTTTTCAATTCCATAACAATTTATTAAATTAAATTAGAAAAACCACGTTATTTAGAATATTTAAACAAGATTTATCTAACTTGCCTTTCCCGCTGTTTTTGAGACCTTATTCAGCCACTCAGTACTTCGGGGTTTTGTCTGTCCTTGGAAATCAGGAAGCACTTGATATAGACTTAATAATTTCAAAATTCTGTGAGGACCTTCATAACGATCTCTGTTCTTCTTTATCTTCCGTGGTTATTTCTTCACTAATACTTCTTCTTCAACCGCGAAAATTCGACAACCTCTTTTTAGCATCAAATTTCCTTAAGTTTGTGGTCACGGATTTTAACTGCTCCTTTGATGATCTGGTTGTGATTAGAAGACTTCTAATTGCTTATTTGCTATTACCAATCTAACACTGTTTTATTCCTGTTTTATCACTTATCTTTCTCATCTATTGTTTTGGTTCTTAATGCTCAAATGCCATTATAATACAATAAACTTTATATCCGCTCGTAACATGAAATAAAAGCAATAAAGTATTCACTTGATGATAATATATTTGAAATTAAAGTGATAATCATACACAAAACAATTTTTAGTCCAATATTAGTTCGTATAGTATACAATCAATTATTAAAATCAATATTTCTGGTTATTCAGGGTTTCTAACTATATTGGTAGAGGACGACTTTGCAACCGTAGGGATTTTGAAATCCAATCGATGAATTTATTTCGCTCTAGCTATACTTTTTCTAGTATAGGATTGTGATGGGAATTAAAAGTCAAGCTGGATTGATTTATAAATGAGCTGGGTGAGCTGAGTTTGGCTCATACATGTCTTGAGTTTCACAAATAATTATGCAGACCAAATGTTCGTTTAAAAATACCAATACAGAGTCTGCCCTTGGCTGTTATCACAAACTACCTCAGTATTTGTCGCAGTCTCTACAATACATTACCAGTGAGAATGATCTACTAACTCTATCAAAAAAATTTCTATATATACTTACAGCTTAAGCAACTACAACTTGTTACATAACGATTACTCCAAGTTAAAGCATAATTCTCATCTTAATTGATTCGCCTGATAGAATGACTATCTCCTCACTGCAATGTGGTTTTCTCATTTATCTTTCAATATGAGCACGATACTTGCTATTTTTAAGGTTAAGCTGCCTGTTTTTCAATTATTTTTACTTAATATTGACATTTTAAATTATTTATTTCTATTAATGAACTTTTGTTGAACTTTTTAATTAACATTTTAATTATAATTGTTGTTATTATTGTTTTACGTTTAGTATTTCACTATTATGTTCACTACTATGTTCAGTATTGCGTTCACAATTATGTTCATTGCTATGTTCACTATTGCGTTCACTATTATTTTTGTAATAATTTTTAACTACTTACACATTTTATTTTATACAATAAGATTTTGATTCATTTATATTTGTTCTATTCATCTTTATTATTTTGTGTTTTAATTTTACTTTAATTACTTATTTTTTGGCTAAAGTTAAAAAATAGGGTCCTAAAATAAAATTATAAAATTGTGGAGTGTATTGCAAAAATCTATATAGATTATTTAATTAAATTCTTTAATAACATTTTGGATTTTTTATTTAAGTACTTGTGTAAAATTTTAGTTGTTTAGTATCAAATAATACATACATAGGATTTTTAAAATCTCCTAAAAATTAATTATTTGAAAAATGGGTCAAAGTAGGTCAAAATGCAATTAATTGAAAATTAGCGAGGACCCCTTCTTTTAACATTAGAAGCGATTGGAATTATATCTAAAATCTCCAGAGTTCTTTTATAAAAAAGTGACTTCTAAAATATTGAGAAGTGTCAGGAATAAGGTGCTTGTGTTTTCTCTCAAAATAAGTATTTTAATATCTACTTAATACATTGGATGTCCATGTTGTAATGAAATGAAGATTTGATCCAAATCAAATAAATCGTACAGGTGAAGATAATTATTTCCAAAGAAAGATCAATATTTGATGATATTAAAAATTATTTGAAAGTTTTATAAATGGCGGGAAATGTGGACATGAATTATAACGGAGCTTGAAATAAATTAATTAAATAGACGAAATGGCAAGAAATAATACTCGATCTAATATCGCAACTAAAGAAGAGTTACAGGAAATGCCAGATCTGTTGGTTACTGATTTACATCATAAATAATCCAATACAACCTAACAAGGTGGACAGTAGTATTTATAGTCACGTGATTGTTTGTTTTAATATTTAATTTTCTGATACTGTTTTAAAAATATACATTCATATTTACCAAGACTGTTACTGGCGACAACTCTGCTGAAATTAATGCCCAGAATCTCACAGTGCAAAATACTATCGTAGTCACTGCCTAAGAAGTCTCAAGAAACCTTTAACTTTAATGTTTAAAAATATGACGTCCGAGACCCAAATTAAACTACTAGATGAATCCGGGATATTGTAGACTTGTTATTAATAATCTCAATATTCTAAATGCTTTTGACTTCCTATAATCGGAGAAACCTATGATATCATGGAAGAATTTTATGAATGAAGCAACTAAAGAAGACTCAAGGAAGTGGTTCATGGATACCTTTACAACAAAAAGTCTTTACTGACTTGATTATTGAATTATCAAGAGTTCAACAAAATTATAATGAGCAATTCGCCACACTGAAGATTCAAGTTCAAAAATTGGTATAATCGATTTTGAGTTCAGACTTGACGTGTGAAACAATTTTTAAGGATATTGTTACTAAGAGAGAGCAAAATACAGCCAGAGATTGAAATGTCTGAAATTCGATGTCTTACCAAAATCAACATCATGAATGAAGATTGACGGACAGAAATTAGAAGCCCCCGTTTTAAATGAAGTTGATTAAAGCTGGGTTAAGTTGTTTCCACAAACAGAGAACGACCAAGAAGTTGTCCCAAGATTGATAAAATAAAACAAGATACTTCGCACAACTCTACAGGAAGTCAGATATCATTGTGAAAATTCCTGAACAGCAAATGAAAGACCGCGAAATACGTAAAATTGTGAAAACTCTTGGGCAATAGATGTCACATATTTTGTATCATGAAGCTCTTAACAGAAAGTTAAATATGATATTTTAGTAAGAGTGAAAGAGAGTGAAATCACTGTAATAATTCTATGGGATTTCAACACACAGTTCGTCAAGTTTATATATGAACAGATATGCCAGATGGGAATCAAGCAAAAATTCCCTCAATGTTTCTTCCATTTATTATAAATTGATTTATTTATTCTAGTCTGTGTGGTCCTAAATAAATATACATTATAATTTTTCATATCGTGCATTTTTTCAAAAATCATACAGTGTTTTACCTTCGCAAAGAAATAAAAATATTAAAACATTCACAATAGGTTGCCTTCATAAACTTACGACTCTTTTCTTTTCTTGTTAAAGATACACAAGACATTTCTATTGGTCTAACAAGTACTTAACCATAAAATAAGTTCTAAAAGAATGTGCGTGCTGTACAAAATGGAACACTGATCAAAGCAGACCAAAATAGGTCCTACTTGGGCTCTGCAGTTCAGAATATTTAGAATAACAAATTGTGCTTTGTTGTTATCATGGACAGGTTCAGTAAGCTTAACTGCGTTGTTTATAGAGTATGAAAAGACCATTTTTGATTAAAAAAATATAAAACATAAGATCAGTTTTAAGCACATAAATTAATAGAGATGATGAGAAATGAAATATCAATGCAAAAAATACTTTTGAAGAAATTTATCCTATACATTTCAATGCAAATTTATATTATTTTAGTTGTGCACATTTAAAACATTTCGAAATAATCTCTAATCTCGTTTATACCCATCACAAAAGTTTCAAGCCTTTAACACTTTTCTCGGCTCATTTGTCATATCTCATATAGTCCATATAACTCGACATAATAAACCAAACATTTCCAATTCGCTCCTCTAGCAGAGTGATGAGACGTCCCCAATCAAATGAAACACTACCTCAACTTGGTGCACCAAAATCGGATACTCAGTCTGTAAATCTAGAACTCATAGTATTGGCATCAACTTCCAAATCGATGACTAAGAAATCCATGTAAGAGGAACAATCATCTCCAATAAAACTTATTTTTTTTCACTTTTGATAACCTTTTAAAACTCTGTGAATTGCTTCATAACTCCACTCAAATGTGCTTCCTTTACAGATGGTTAATCCTCAAAAGACAAAGCAGCATTGTTCACTGTTTACTGCATTTTATAAACCACAGAAATCGCTGGAAAAATAGTATTCATATAATTAACTACTCCCCGTATTACATAAGAACCGGTAATTCTTTGCTCTGTAAATGCTGAAACCACTGAAAATGAAACCACTACTCTTGCCTTTTCTAAATACCAAATGCCACTCAATAGTTCTTGATCTTCTCGGAAATTAATTAATTTTTCATTTGCACCCAGACCTCTACAGTGCATTTATTCTCACCGTCATTTCAGCAAGACTTGTCTGACACCTTGATCCTCATGAATAAAAATGGACACGAAAATTTCATCCATATCACCAAGTTGAAGATTTTATTCGTAAAATCGTGATATCCGTGATTACAATTACTAGAAAAATAATCCAAATTAATTAGCTAAAAAATTCTTAAATCCTATCATATTTCTCATCCTTGTGCCTGATATCAATCCAATATAGATGAAGGAGCGTGATTATCACAAGGTTATTTGTGGAATTGTGACTTAAATTGATGGTATTGTCCTAAAATCGTTGTTGTAATCTTATATCTCGGATTATGTTTTATTAGTCCTATTTGATATATCGTTATCATAATTTGTGTTTATAAAAGCGTTCATAGAATAATTTCACTAATAGTAACTGTTAGTAGCAACTTTTATTGTTATTAAATTCTTTGAGTGAACGCAAGACACAAGGTAAAACATTATAGATTTAATACACTCCTTGTCCTACATAGAACCGCTTTGACATATATTAAGAGGTATATAGAAATTATATTAAAAATCAATATTTATCTTCACGCAAGTTGTAATACACAAATAAAACAAATAAAGCCAAACGCACCAATGCAACGATACAATATAGCAATAAAGGTTTTAATCTTGATAAACATAAAATATATTATTATCAGCCAGAAAAATGTGCGATATCTCCTTTGGACTATAAATGATATGTTGAGCTTTTTGCTTTGGAACTGAAAAGTTTTCGAGAAGTAATTTTGTTAACACATTATATGGACTAACTTTTTTAATTAGTTTATTAATTGATAATTTGAATATGGAGTCTTATGGAATATACATAGTTCATGTACCGCTATTTTCTGAGCGAGAGAGGTGTAACATAATGATATTTCCAATGGTACTTTTTGCTAACCAAGTGACGGTGTGATGCCAAATAGCATTCATATACATCGTTTGTATCATTATTAATGTTAATATGCTTTTTGTACTTAAAATAGTTCAAGTAATTGTTTTAATAATAATAATAATAATAATAATAATAATAATAATAATAATAATAATAATAATAATAATAATAGCTAAATAAATAATTTTATACGTTAATATTAACATCGATAATATTAAATGATAAAATTATAATTTTGATTATTATTAATAATATAATTATATTAATAATAATAATAATAAAATTTATATTGATTATTATTACTCATCCGTGATTGTTATTATAAGAACAATAGGATTAAAACAAAAATTAAAATGTCAATTTCCAAACTTATGATTATTAATGAAAATCTGATAAAATGAGGAATAAAATCTGGGATGATTTCCTGTATTGGTGTCTCATTAGTTTCTAACACGTCGCAAATAAATGTCGATTGTTTTTCTTAATTTATACTTCCGGTTTTTCCAATCTATAATCATAATAATTATATTGTTTTAATCAGGTTTTTCTTTTTATTGCTATTTTATCATCGTATAATTATAATTATCACTTTATTATTATCATTTTATTTTATAATATAATTATTATTATTCCTTTATTATTAAGAAAACTCATATTAACGATTATCATACTCATTGTTATTATTTTTATCGTTTGTATTATTATTATTATTATTATTATTGTCACAAAACAATTCTTTCACATCAATAAAATTCAAATATTTTTTTCTCATTTTTTTCATTTCAGTAAAACAAATATAAAACTGAAAGCACTGGTATTCAGCGGAAACGTTAAGATAAATCATCAAACGACAAAAAATGAGACTGTATTGAAATAGAATCCATTGAATAATCGTTTCTTTATAAATTTTTTTTAAAAAAATATAATAGTACGAAATTTACAGATTGAGTCTTCAGAGAATTGGTATTATTATCCATAATGTTTCGATAAAATATCTCTTCTCATTCTATTATTAGTGACTTTTATGGCATGCTTCATTGTGGAGAATGAAATCAAAGTGGTATTAGTCCTGTCTGATGATTACCCTCTATAATCCATTAACTTGTCAAATAATCAAGAAATTTAAGAAAGCTCTTTTTTAATTCGACCAATAGTTTAATTTTTTTCCTTTCTAAATATTGAAAATTATCAGAAAATTACTTTACACGTTTTTTTTTCTTTTCTCCTCCATTTTGATAGTCCTGCTTTCAAGTGGGAACGATTTTAGTTGATGGACAAACTGTGTTGGTTTTATAGTTAAATTGTTTGAGTGTGTCGACCTTTTGAAAAAAATGTAAATCGTTGAGATTTCGCAATCTAAATATGGTGTTGTCATCATTCTATGGAAAATCCAATATAAAATTGGCATGGTTAACAACCATAATGTTAATGACCTTGAGACCTGTACGATTATTAAGACGTGTTATATTATCGACACATACAAATTTCATTCTAACGAGAATCACAACCGACACACATGTGGCTTCAAAATGACATCAGCCAGTGAACCACAATGTATCCAACAATACAATCAATCGTGTATCGTATTCAGCGTGATAGCATTGCGAATATTTTGTTTTCCTAAACATACATTTAATAAGGAGAAAATCGAAATAATTAAAATATTCAAATCAGATAGTTGAAGATAACCTGATAATAGCGATTAAATGTTTATGATATTTGATATTCTATTCGAGAATTATCACCTCAATAAATCAGTTGACCGCCTCTCTGATAATAGCTTCATAAGACAATATTCGATTTAGTAATTATGCCATCATATGATAGATAGGACTGGATAATCCTAAAAATAAAAGTCTGACTTATCTCTGCATACCCATAAAGCATTCTATATAATATTAACTATCACTATCATGTCATTGAACAACACAAATGTATTTCTCTCCAATAGATACTCGGCTCATATGGAAATATTCCTATTGCTTACTAATCTACTTCATCATCATGAAAATCATCACCAATGTGTGCCAATATCGACAAATGATGTCACAATAATCAACCCAAATGCAATAATCCTGTTTATCTTATTGTCAAACCTATCAAAAGAAAACATCATTAATAATAAAGAAAACATCAAAATAATATATCGCAATTTACTGGGTTAAATAAACAATCGCAATTTTTTTCTCCATCCACCACAACTGAGAAAGAAAAATTGCCCTTTATTTCAATTCAAGATCAGTTTAACCTTCATAAAACTGATGTGTTTTTTTTTATTATGTCGGAGCGAGTTGCATTTGGAATTGTAGGTGATAATATATGTTTAGAATATTAGTAGTTTTATTTTTATTGACTTTGCTTGTCGTTATGACCTTGAAAATGTTCTATTTTTAGTTTTCACAGAGGAGATTCCAATTGAATTTGTTGTTATCAAAACTGACATTTCGAATGTTTTCAGAGATCTACATATAATTCGATTGGGTTTTCGTTTTTTTTTGCTGGAAAATCTCTTGTTCGACTCTGACTTTCATCATTGACCGACATATTGAAATGGTTCCAATGATTAGTTTGGAAAATGAATGAAAATTAAATGAAAATAGTTGTGTTGAGAAGTACAAATATAAAACAAAAAAAATTTCAAAAATACCGCCGGTTTTGATTTTTCGTTTCTCTTTATTTATGAATTCTGTCCGCTAGTAGGTGTTTTAGGATTTTAGGAAAATGTTATTTTCGGTTGCAATTTAGTGCCTGATCAAGGTCTTGATATGATGAATTCCAGTAATGGCATTTATATTATGAAGTATATTAAAGTACAAATCATCGATATCAGTTTAAAAAGTTAATTATAATTTGAGGTAAGGTACAAATTAAATGGACTTAACAAATTCTTGTTTTAATAAACCAACTTGGGATTGGTCCAATCGATCCTAAAGGAGTTGTATAGCTTCTCCACTCAAATCTAACAACACCCTTTTAATATCCATCAGTATGATTTACACTCTCGATAACATCACTCAACATATTTTCATAAATTCTCATCAGACTCACCACGAATTTTCTTTCATCACACAACGATGCTTTTCAAATTCGTCTCTTTTTATTATTATTTTTATGAATTTTAAATCCAATATTCCCACGTAAATCTTTATCAATGTTTGTCGAGAAAATGAAAAGTTATTTTGTCGATATATTTGGTAAGAAAATTCGAAATATAAATTAAACTCGGAACCAAAAACTCTTAATCTCTGACACAAAAAAATCCAAAATCGATTCTCAAACAATCCCAACTGAGTTGGACGAGATTGAAAATGACTTTCCCAAATAAAAATTTGATCATATTTATTATTATTATTATTTAAAGTATTGGGGGAGATTTTATTTGTCATATTGTTTCGCTAAAAATCCCAATCAATAAATCGCACACAAATCATTTCAAGAGTGCTTTTCATAGTGTTTCGCTATCGAACAAAATTTTACAAAACGGGAACAGTTCTGTTGTATGTTTAAGTTGTTGTGTGCAAATATATATTTCAGCAAACCAGTTTGTCTATTTTTTTTATGAAAAACTTCTTTTGTTAGAAGTGAACTTTGTGTGCCAACAATAGTCATTTGAAATATTCAATGCGATCCCGAAACAATAATTTCTTGACATAAATTTGACTTGCTTTGTGTTTTTATGTTCTGATATTGAGTTGGGGCGTGTGGATTATTATTTGCACAATCATTATGATACAGACAATTGCTGTTGTTGTTGTTGTTGTTGCCGTTGTTGTTGTTCAATGCCTCCTTTAACGTAGCATTTTTATTTTAATGGCTGACAGAATATTCGTACAATAAACTGTTTCGGATTTATTATTATTAATTTTTCTTTTTTATTTCGATATTGTATTCGAGTGTTTTGGCTTGAGTTTGGAATATGGCAACTACGATTCAACGAGACGAGTTAGTTTTTGTTTTGTTTTTCAGTGTTTTTCCCACTCGTATTTGGTTGGGCATAAAGGATATTGTTTTCAGCTCATTCAGTGCATTGGTTTACCATCTAAATTATTTGATATAAATGTCTATTTTATATTTGGTTGATGATTTACCATTTATCATCTGTTTTCATTTACAATTCTCATCCGTATCATCATTATTGCTATTGATTATCATCACTAACATGGAATTCTATAGGATAAAAAATAATTGAAAGAGTTTTTTTTTCACTTTTCTTTTCGAATTGAGAGCGAAAACAATTATTTTGTTCGTTTTTTATTTATATTTCTCATATAGTGAATTGCACTTTTATTGTTTTGTTACTCGTTGTTATTATTATCATCATCATTATTATTATTATTATTATTATTATTATTATTATTATTATTATTATTATTTTCATTTTTATTAATATCATTATTATTAGTATTATTATTAGTATTATTATTTTTATTATTATTATCATTATTATTATCGTTATTATTAACGCTGTAATTATTAATATTATTATTTTATAGTTAATATAGTTATCATTATAATAAATATTATTTTATTATTAGCGTTAATATTACAATTATAATTTTCGTTATAATTATTT
>JBBMOY010001127.1:0-12725 GCA_037951405.1 Platydemus manokwari | reverse complement strand
GTTCAGCGTTATAACAATTTGTGTTAATAAAATACCTGCATAAAAACATGAATAACTTTTGACTCAACCTGGTATGTGTGTACCAATTTACAGTAATCAATTTCGAGACTTCTCTTAATACAATTTTTCAAAGAATATCTTCACAGTTTTGGTCAAGATTTTTCCCGACTGAATTATCTCATACTTTAAAATCGATTGCTTGTCCTTTTACTTAATCAATTAATTGCATATAAAAGCATCATTTCATAACTAAAAATATAAATATAAATAAAATCAGTCAAAGAAAGATGTTAAGAATTCCTGATACTCATTTTAACGAACCTGTCTAATTTCACAAATGAAAAATTCTCAAAAACAGGAAATATTATTGATTTATTTATTTTATCTATTAAGAAATTAAAATACACAATTTTTCTCTACTTTCTTAATCGAATTTGTCAGATAGTTAATTTTTTACAAAATTTCTAATAGTTAAAAAATTGCGAAACGGTATCTTATATTCGTAATAGTGTAATGAAATATAATTAGTTTCTTAGTTGGTTGGGAAAGTTCGTTAAGATTAAAGTAGTTCATTGTTTTGAAAGGATAACGTACGCGGTCTATTTATCCTATGGATCCGATAATAGTTTGTTTTTATCATACCGCATTTGTTGCTAGATATCCACTTGACAAATATATAAATTTTACTTTAAAGACTCAAATTGAACTATTTAATTAAATTATTTAATTATTATTTGGTTACAATAATTTATTTGGTTACATAACCCACCAATTGCAAATTTATTATTGAATATTCGTTCTGGTCCATCCGTTGCGTCAATTGTAGCTATCTGAGTAGATGTAGTGATTAATTCAGTCGATGTCACATATTGCACTAGAATTAGTTAAATATTAGTAATGAATAATTATTAATAATTATTATTTAATGGTTATTTAACAATTTTAATGGTTAATTAATATTTTAGCTATATTCAAAACCTTTTTTAAAATAAATTGCACCAACGCATTTGGTAGGAATAGTATTGTTATATTTTATAATCCTTTAAAATATTTCAGTATGAAATCATAATGGAGTTCAAATATCGAGATATCGATTTGTTTCTAATATTCCACATTTATAAACATCAATACAGTGTTTAGCTTTCCAATATCTATCAATAGTGAAATAAACATACATACTAATAAAATAACTATCACTATAACTCAACTGTTCCAGTAGAGATTTTAAATGATAAACAGACTACAATATCGGATAATAGGAATAAACCATTCAATTTACAACTTCTTCATTGAATACATTTTTTATTTTCATTGATTATTATCCATCATCACATTCAAATGAATAAAACTGTAAATATCAAGAATCCGCGAGCTAGTCATAACAGTTAAATTACATTTGTATCAATATTGTTTAGTCTACACGAAGAATATGTATCTTTGATTCACATCTGATATTGCAAGTAGTGGAAAATTATTCGATACATCTTTTAGTCAACAAAAATAGAGAATTCTACTTCACTTCACATTACTTATTGATCTTATTAAAAAGTTATTTCCTATTAATTTCTGAAAAGAGTACGAAATATTTCGACAGAAATAACTGTATCAAAATCGAGTTCTCATTTAATGACATCGGTTGGTATTTATGAGTTTCACTATTGAAGTGTGAATATCAATCTTTTGATATTAATTTATCTCTTAACATTGTTGATTAGATCAGAAATCAATTAAAATGGTCATAAGAACCAAAGAAAAAACCCTGATAAAGGTCAATAGACTCGATAAACATACTTACCGTCAGCCAATCAGACTTGTTCTAATATTAATCCATATTTAGAAGCTAAGAATTTACAGGCGTATTCCTACAAATGGCAGCAAGCTCAAATATCCGGGACGAGAGATGCGAAGAAAACTTCAAGTAGACCGATCTACGAACAAATTTAGCAAATGTAAAACAAAGATTCGTGACATTAAGCAGACACACTCGCTAGGTCTAGAAAAGCGGTTGAATTCCATCAATTACTTCTAATATTTTTGGATGATAACTCGCTAATTAAGCTTATATTTTTGAGATTTTCAGAACATTACAGAATCTAAATAAATTCAATTAAACGTGGAAATTACTATTAATCAGAAAAAATCTAGACTTAAAAAGCATTTCAATTAAGGGTTTCCGTGAAGCTAATTAAAATGCAATTGGTCAATGCGTTAGAAAATCTTTTGTCATTTAACAATAAAGATAATTTTGACAAATATTTCTAGAAGGATGGCAAACCTAATTATGGATCCGCATCTATGAGAAACCCCAACAAGAAATATTCAAAATTTACTAAACAAACCACTTACTCGACCAAGAAGACAGCCCGAAAGGTTAGACAATTATTAAGAGTACTTAAACAATGTTAACCAGCCTTACGATGCCAACAGTTCAAAGAGAAATCCTAACAGGACATCACAACCCCTTGCTCCAGCAATACCGAAGCTAGACGGAAAAGTCGCAAACAAATTAATCGGTTGGCCAAACTTTTTGAGAGATTCTTATCGAATTACCCGACTAAAAATACGGATGGATACCCCACATAGAGAACAGACATTATCACCTATATGCAAGAAAGTCCTTTGCAAATTTTGTAAAACCTGTGAACTGGAAGGGTGGTTCTAGTTAAACGACTCCAAACATACGGAGATCAAGTGGTAACAGTTACAAAATGAGTTCAAACAAGGAACATAATTCAATTACACTGGATGATGAAGATTTTAAAATTATAAGAAAGAAAGCACGTCAAAATTCCATTAGGGTATCTCGCTCGAGAGGTTATATCCCACATTTTAAATCAGAAAATCAAAAAATTAATATAAATTTATCACGTATTGATCCTACAGGGAAGAATTGAAGAAAAAAAGTTATATATATATAGAAAACGGAGACCTCTTATTTCTGCGACTTTTAACTCCGACAAATTATGATAACTTAACATTGGCATCGAACTGCTACAAGTTAAACCGCATCTCAAACCAGATCAATTCAGAAAAATCCTTGGAGAAAGCGAAAAAGTCATCAGAGTGAAGGAAGCATACATGCAAACAAGTGCTAAGGTTACCAACTGTAACTCTAATAATTTCTCAGTATTAAAGAATAACCAAGCATTATTGCAATTCAAAAATAATCTTCGTAATTATGGGTAGAAGACTAGGTTGTCAATAAAATTATGGAAAAAGACTTCGAAAATCATTTTGAGCGAAAACAGAAGCAAAAAACAGATATTCCTAAGGATCGTGTAGGAGAGCATGTAAAAATTATTGTTCATTAAAGAAAGTTACTAAAAGGGGCCAAAACTTTGATTTCAGCAGAATAGAACCAAAAGCAATTTATGCAATCCTTTGTATAAAGAACCCAAGTGCTCCTGGAAAAAACAAGATCAATTATAAAGATATTCTATATGTAGACCTAGAGATAAAAACCATACACAAGATTTTCACAAAATGTCTAGATAACCTAGAAATACTAGAAGAATGGAAAACGTATACAACATTGATGATACCAAAATCCATGAAAGAAGATCACTGTCGTTAAGTTAGTTCCTGGTGCCCTATTGCTCTGATTAACTGTAGCTTTGAAATTTTTACAGCTATTCTATGCAAATAGCTGAAGAATTGGATTGATGAAAACAATTTAATACATTCATTCTAGAAGGGCCTAAGTGTGCCAAACACAATGTTTCCTTCGAGTCTTTATAGAAGAAAACAGGTAGAAAAATATCGATTACGTTCACATCAGATTCTAAGACACCGAAGAAGATTTCCCTTCCTTAGATCTTGAAGCGATGTTCACAATCCTACTCTCTGGTTCCAACTTGGTTTCAAATTCAAACCCTCAAAATGTGAGCACTTGCATAACCTAAGAGAAAGTACTAATGTGGAGAAACTCTAGATCTACAATGAGAAAATTCCTACAATCAGTCTAGAAGAGCACTACCTCTGATGAATAAACTGGAAAAATGCATTTTACTACCATGGTGGAAGCAAAGGACCTTTGAGTTATTCGTACACACCAAAGTGACTTACTATTTCACTTGATAATAAATTACTACAGTTCAATGTGATGATAAGAAAATATCTGAAAAAAATCCTTGGCTTATCAAAATTTTGCTTATCGCATCACTTATACTTAACGAAGTTAAATAGTGGATTACAAAGCATGACGAAGGAAAATGCAATACAATCGATCACCCATGCATGAAATGATTAAGATAACGACCATACACTCCTTATGCAAAAGTGCTGGATTGAATAACTAAACTGCGACAATCGAGAAAGCATCATAATGGGTCGATTCGCATATTCTACCAAATGAAAGGAGCAAAACATTGTGAGGTATAATGATAGAGAACTATAAATATGCAAGTATAAATATGTACAAAGGTTTTTTCATTCTTATCAACGGTGAGATAATGTTCAGAGTTCAACTATGCTTTACAATAAATTGTTTTCATTACGAAATGCGTGCTATAGTGGAAAAAAAGAAAACCACAGAAACACCAAAACTGCTGAGACAATGTTTTATACTATGGTTATCAATTAAACTGGACTAATCAAATCAGAAATGGAAGCTATAGCACCTACTAAGGATTTATTAGTCCATTGTGGTCAAAAGTAGTTTTTAGTGGGCACCCAAATATTAATGAATTCAGATTTATTCATAATGCAAGTACAGACAACCTTCTCACTCTGAAGAAAAAGTACATTAGAAGAATTTCATGCAGAAAATGCTTCTATGAAGTGGAAACGCAAATAAACGTTTTCACCTGCTTCAAACCATCTCACTGTTTTGTACTCTACCGGCACGACAAAATCATGGATATACTGGTCAAGGAAATTGTTAAAAATACATTTAACAAAGTCTTTTTAGAGAAAGAACGGAATCCAAGTTAAGGGTACATCTTCAACTAATAAATGGTCAAAAATCCACGATCATCCTAGTCGATGTAAAATGCCCCATGGGCTAACCTGCTTTAATGGCCGAAATATATCAAAAGAATATAGAAAAATACACAGACCTCCGAAATGTGATCAAAAAAGCGGCCCGACTGGAATGTGGAGCTGCTTACTTTTGTTGTAGGAGTTCTCGGAACTTGGCAAACACAGACGAACTATACAGTCCTAAAGAAGTTAAGAATGAACAAGAAAATGATAAATAATATATCTCTTATCTGCATAAAGTCGAATATAAATGCGAGCTATCTGCAATGGAAGATCCATACCGGAAAAAAGAGGACAACAAAGACAGCCTTAAAAATAAGGGAAGAAGATTTCCAAGACAACATCAACTGGATGACGGAAACAGAATTGAATGAAATGTTGAATTGTTTGTATGTTTGAACTAGCTAACTGTGATTCATGGATCGATCGAAAGAAAGAACCATGTACATCCCATATTTTAATGTATGAGTATCTCGAATATCAATATTTATGAATAAATATTAGCATGTATAGAAAACTTTTGAAAACGTACAAATTTCATAAAATTAAGATTTATAAAAATGGAATAAGAAGTAAAATGAAAAATGGCTAGTCATGTCATGATTTCAGAATTTCATTCAATGCATCGTTAAAGTAATGAAAAAACAATCGAAATCATATTCTGAAATTACAAAAAAAACATTCAATGAAGCAACATTACTTACTAATAATAATCCCATTGGTTGGGTAAATAAAATTACGTGTCGCAAGAAATCTTCGATTCCATATTATATATTTGTAATTAAAATAAGTTCTGTTAACAAAATTAATGAATTGCAAAAATAATATATTATTTCTCTACATATCAATTAAATAATTGAATAGAATAATAAATTAAATTATTGATTATTTTAATTTACGCGAGGAAAGTTTTTTCTGGAAACCGGGATTCCAAATCGAATTTACTACATGGGCAGCTGTTGATTTCTGTATGGAAAAATAAGCGTTGGTTCGATTATAAGTGATAATGAAAATCTCAATTGACACCTGGAAATAAATGAATTTCATTCTCCAGAATCGATTGGACTCGTTACTGAATCATTGTATCTGTAATTGAGTTATACATATTTTCATAAAATCTGTCGACATATCAGAAGAAAAAAACTTATTTCAATTTTATTTTTTTTGCAACCATCAAGTTCAACTTGAAAGAATGAAAATGGTAAATTATCATCTCATTATGATTGGCAATTACACCATTTTTCTGGCAATTATATTCGAATTGTTTTTGATTTGTTTAAATACAGAGGAAATTCAAATTGAAATCGATTTTAATTTCAAGAAATGGAATTGATTTAGCAGAAAATTATAATCGATAAGCAATTAGAATATTATCGTTTAATAAAATCCTGTGACAATCTTTCTATTAAAAAAAATATTATTTAAATTTATGTTTAAACACCGTAGGGGTCTTCTGATTTGTTGAACCATTGTATAAAATGAAAATTCGTAAGCTAAATACAAAACAAACGTGCTTATAACAGTAAAACGTATTTATAAACATGCGGGGAAGTTACTGAATTTACTAAAAATATAATACTGGCAGTTTTTTTGTAAATACGTAAAATCCACATCATATACTTCGAAATGGATCACTTTAGAAATCATTATCATTGTGCATACATCAGTTAAACAATAATATTATCGAAAGGTTTTTCAACAAATGCTAGTTAATTTATCTCAGAAGAATTTCAGTGATATTTTTTGAAAATTATTAATTATAATGATCAATAATGTCAATAATGTATTTGAAAATGAATTGAAAAATATTCACCACGTTCACAGGAAAGTGGGAATCATTCGATACTAATACGATAAAAATCATGTCGATAAATATCTGGTAGAATATCAAATAATATTTTATTAACTTAAGCAGTGTTGAATGTGCATAATGGTCATTAGATACATTTTCTTTTTAAAGGCCAATGTTCTGTTATTCATCAATCTAATGCGATCCATCTATTCCAAAATGATGGCTCAGCCTGTTCATGAAGCTACATTTACAAGGTAAATACAATTATATATATTTTTTAAATTAATTGAAGGATTTAGTTATTATTTATTTATTTTTTATAATGCATTCGATGCCGCTCTCAAAAGAGTATTTATTTGATAAAAAATTGATTAAGTATTCCAGAAAATTGGAAATGAAATCTTGTTTTTAGATATTTTTTAGATTTTATGGAAATCAATCTCTTTTTAAAAATTGAATAAATTATAAAGTTTTTGGAAAAATAATTCGTTCCATCTTTGAAATTATTTTTATTTTAATTCAAATATCGACAAAACCGTAGAGATAAATCGACTATAAATTAACAGGAAAACGTTTGTTGAGCGTTTCAGTTGACTGTGTAAGAATATATTCATACATGCTTTATCATCATGTGCAACAGGATTTCCTTTGATATTTTGAAAAGATTTTGCATTGTATTAAGAAATAAAATGTAAATATCCACACAAAAAAGGGGTTCTTTGACCTACTTTCGTGATAATGAATTTTCGAGCATGAGATAATTTTATAACTTAATTTTATATATAACTGCTATGCTTGATTTATTCATATAATTCCGTTAATATCTCATTTTCAGGATGTCTAATAGTGACAAAACATAGTTTTGAAACCGAGTTCCCATTCTAATCTCAACAATTCTATATGATTATTTGACTTATTAATTTTTTATAATTATAATTATAAATCGAGTTAGTTAATTACAGACATGTATAATATTATCATTGGTTATTTTTATAAAATAATTGTAAAAAATGAGAATATCTCTCAATTTGCTTCTAATTTTAAAAATAGATCTTCGATAATTTTCAATAAATTGCAATTCGATCTATTTTTTCATTTTTTCAAATAATCAAATTTTAGTAGATTTTAAAGCTCTAGTCTATTTAATATTAGATTTCAAACAACTAAAATTCTTCTTAAGTACTTGAATAAAAAATTCAAAATGTTTTTAAAGAATATAATTAAATAAACTATATAGAATTTTGCAATGCTCTCAACAAATTAAAAATTTTATTTTAGGACCCTTTTTTAACTTTAGCCTATTATTTAGTTCATTTTTTAACAAATTCAAATTATTCTTTAAAAAGTCGAGTTTCGATAATACATTTAAAGAAAGCATTACATTTCCATTCGGTCATTACGGTGTTAATTGAAAATCTATTCCTTGTTACAGATTACCAATGATGTATTTGGTTTAATAAAATTATCTTTCACTTGAAGGGCGTAAATATAAACATGTTCAACTGTGTACTGAAAATGGATCAATCGATTTTATGAATTGTTTCGTTGAACATTTATTCCATTGAAAATATTTGAAAGTAACACACATTTTATATTTGAGAAATTAAATATCTTTAATAATAAACTAATGACGTGGTAACTCTTTTTATAGAAATGCTAATTAATGTTTCCATAATTTGTTTCAGGTATATGAACATTTATACCAAGCAATGTTAGAAACAACAAATGTATTTGAGCGACCCCGTTATTGGAAAGAATTCTTGAAAAAACCAGTTTTAGGAAGTCTAAAGCCAAAATTATAAATAATTCCAATAGCCAGTATTGATGACCTGAATGCTTTGATTTAATTTAGTCTCGGTCATTTTTAATAATTAAATGTCTTAATTTTTTGCTTTCATTCGTGAATTCATTTGTTAATTAATTTTTGAATTTTATTTGTTTTTTCTCATTTTATGACTCACTCAACTATAATTCAGATGCAGTTACATTAATTACATAAGTCACGTTTTTGATTATCACGACCCGGTAAGCTATTTATTTGAATTATAATTGTCAACTAGATTTATTTGATCTCATTAAAAATAGGTTTTTATAAAAACATTAAATATAAATATTTTTAAATTATGATCATTATTATTTTAGTGATCCTTATTTTTATTATCACTAACTGTTACATGATGGAATTTCTTAATTTCGATTCTTAGATGCATTCACGAAATATGTTTTATTTTCACGAGTTAATCTTACAGAATATCGAAATTTATTTAATAATCACAGTAAAAACACCATTCAATTCCATAAAATTTTATTAATTTGAAAACCACGTTAATCAGAATATTTAAACAAATCGAATATCTAACTTCGCTCTCTCGTTGTTTTCAATATTTTTTTCATCTACTTAATTATTCAAGTATTTGCCTGTCCGTGGAAATCAAGAAGCACTTGATGTTGGCTTAAAAATTTCAAAATTCTGTGAAGACCTTCATAACGATCTTCGTTCTTCTTTATCTTGAGTGGTTCTTTCCTAATCATTCTTTCGGCCAAGCTATTTTCCTGATGTTAGTATAGAGACGTAAATTCTTGCTGTATTCCAAAATGTATCCCAACTTCTTTCACATTCCTTCTCTCTAAAACTCTAAGCCAATTAGTGAGCACCATGTCTATAGATCCAAATATCGATGTTAGAATTAGAAATACTACTGTTGAGATAAGCACTATGAACAAAATGCTTCGCCTATCCTTGAGAGTCCATTTGCATTTCCATGATCTGATCCCTTCTGATATTGAACTTCGAAATTGAAAGCGGGTAAGTTTGCAAAGGTTGTTTGTAACTGAGGACAAGTCGATTTGTTAGGTTCTTCATATTTCAAGGGCTTGTAATCACAGCGAGTCACAAATTTCTTTCCCAGTAGATAATGCTTAAAATGCAAAGTG
This sequence comes from Platydemus manokwari, assembly GCA_037951405.1. NCBI lineage: Eukaryota > Metazoa > Platyhelminthes > Tricladida > Geoplanidae > Platydemus > Platydemus manokwari. Next base: position 3,019 of record JBBMOY010001127.1, on the reverse strand, counting down.
AACGCGTGGATTGCCAAAAGCTATTTTCCTCGTGATGCAGTAACCTTTTTCATGACTGTTAAGAGTTCTAGAAGCATATGCTACTACTCTTTTTTTTCCAGTGTGAGCTAACACAATGATCTGCTTCATTTTCGGTTTGAATATCAGCTTCATCTTCCTAATCATGAATGCACAGTATGAACAATTGTAACTAAGCTTTCTGGCTAAATGACATTCTCTAAACGGATGTCTTTCTTTTCCGCATATTAAACAATTATTCCGCAGTGCAGATTCAAATTTCGGATATATAACATCATCACAGTATTTTCATTTTGTACGAGCGTTGAGGAGTGATATTTGAATGAGGTTTTTTTTATTGTTAGATATCATTTTTAATTTGATAGTTAATTAGACAAATAAATAATTTTTAATTTAAAAAATTATTTTAAAAATTTGCCATTTTTAGTATTGTTCAACTTCGTTTAATTTGGATATCCGATTATCTAGCATTGCGTCAAGTACAGTCCTCAATATTTACTGCTAAAGTCTTCAAAGAATCAGAGTACAAAACATCATATTTAATAATTTATTTAATCAGTAAATGCCTCTAACACTACTAGGGTATTGTTGTGAATATATATACATTATTAATTTGATAGTCTTATAGAATATTTCTTAGTATCAAGAGACGAGTAAGTAATACTTAAATACAGTTCAGAAATTAGAATTTTTATTAATAATTAATTACCGTTAATAAATTAATAAATATCTCAAGAATGTCACTTTAATTAAAGAATTTGATTTCATTTTCTTGTGAATACCAACGAAATATAAATGGAATTATCAAAAATGTAAAATTAAATACTAACACTGAATGCCAAAATTTTTATTTATAAAATAACACATTGCATGAGAGATTGTTTTCTGGAACGAGGAGAATATTTGAATATGCAGAATAGCCATCAACAACCATTGAAGATTTTGAAACTGGCAATCATGAAACCTAAACGCTTGTGGACTGGTAAACAAGTGTTGAGAACAATCATTATCAATACAATTCCTCAGGGTATCCAATTACCAAACATCATATGTTCCGAACCTAAAAAGAATTCCCTATGGAATGTTTCGAAATTTGAAATCGATTTGAAATTATCGGATGCTGAATTGGAAATTATTGATGGATATGTTTGTTGCGATATATTCGATAAGGTCTTAGATTGATATCAATTTTGAATCAATCAACTTGCATTATATCAATCATCTCGGTACCGCTTACAAGAAAAATATCCGGGTAAAAATTTCCGATCAATAATTTATCATCCATGTTCAATACCGGTGCCAAAGGTGATGAATCGAACGTCACAAAAATCACCATCGGGTTGGGAGCTATTGAAATCGAAAGTAAAAGATGTCCTTTGACGATATGGTTACAATGGACTGAATGTAATCAAATTGATTGTCAATACTCGATCGAATTGTAGCATAAACATCGTGTTGATTATTGAACCGCCAGTTGGCATAAGACATCACAAGTTCATAACACATAAAGGTCATTGTCATACATCACCGATTTTGTGAATAGTTTTGTTAAATAAATTTATCAAAGAGACTGATAACAAGAGTGAGGAGACGATAATAGAGCCAGGAGATAAGAATAAAATAATCAAATCGATTTCTTCGCCGATCTGCTTATCTTCATATAAGTCGAGATCGTCGCGGCGAAGCAACATCAACATATATATGTGTGTGTGTGTGATATTACTACCTGAGGGTCAAAGTGGACTCAGAGTACTGATAAAACGTAGATTTTGATCGATTGAAAAGAATGATAATATAGGTAAAAAAGAGTGACCCCAAAACGTATCATTTAAATAACTTTCCTCTTCATGTTTAATAATTCAAAATTCTTGTTTATAAATAATTAAATTTGGGAACTTTACTTCATCACATACTCTTTCTCCCTAGCTTGGAGGAATATTAAACCAATGTATAAACCATTTGTAAATCCATATTATAAAATTTGATAGTCTTCTTGATAATCACTTTAAAAATAATATTAAATTATTATAATAAAAAAGTCCTGGTGGTAATAACATTTTAAAAAGTAATTGAGTTTTACCACAACCAGAAATTCCAATAATTAAAATTCTAAAAGATGAAGGAATATTTGAATGATTATTAAATATTATTTTATTTCTTTTCCAAACAAAAGCCATGTTTAAATTTAAAAATTGAGTAAGACAAATAATTTTTAACAATATTCAATTTTATCTTTGAAATTCTGGGATATAATCTTCTGATAATGATTGAAGTTATGAAATATATCCCCAATTAACTTTATCTTGAAATTCTCGGATAAAATCTTCATATAATATTTGATATTTCGAAATACCTTACCATCCAACTTTATCTTAGAGTTCTCGGATAATACATTCCGATAATTTTTGACGTTCTGAAACAGATTCTCAATCCACTTTATCTTAGAATTCTCGGATAAAATATTCCAATAATTTCTGACATACTAAAATATATTTTAAATTTACTTTATCTTGAAATTCTCTAAAGCTTTTTATTTATACAATCTAATATAATGATTTTTTTCATGTAAATTTCGTCTACACTATTGATATGCATTATTTTTATATTTTTATTACATGCTTCGTACTAAGAAATTAATTATCTCTAATAATAATATAACGTCCAAGCTAATATTGAAAGATATTAGTATTTCCCAGGAACAAATCTTCAGGAACATATAGAAAATTATGATGAAATTATTAAAAATTATAATGAAACTGGAATATTAGATAAACCACCAATTCCAAAAGAAAATAAAAATAAAAATTATATATTAATTATTTTATATTATAAAATATTATAAAATAAAACGACTTCTGTCGATAATAGATATAAAGTATTTTTTACTAAATAAATAAAAAAAAGAACACAAATATTTTATTTACCATATATTAGGCTGAGTCAAAAGTTATTCATGTTTTTTAGTTGTTTAAAGTTTTTGTTTTACCAAATCATTTAAACA
>JBBMOY010000016.1:0-12725 GCA_037951405.1 Platydemus manokwari | reverse complement strand
AGAATTGTACAAGATTTTCTTTAATAAACACTCAATTGTTCTAAAAAAATTCCGGTTTTTAAGTTATAGACCCAATAATTATATTATCATCATCCTTAATTTCGAATAAAGTTGAGATTATCAAATATTTAGGTTTTTAATGGTTTTAAACGATAGATTTAGAAATCTAAAGAAGCTCTAATGTTTAAGAGTTAATTAGCTTTTTGTTAATTACCATAATTTTGTTGGGACCACCTACTGTAGAGCCCAACAGTACTCATTAGAACCTATCTATCTGACTCCAAAAAAGATAGCATTTTTCATTTTGTTCATCAGATTGATCATCTTGTTCATCTGATGGATCATCTTCCCACTCGCTTCAAATCAAGTCAATGTAGCTTGTTTTATTTTTTTCTCATTTTGTCTTGCCAATTGAAGACTTAGTTCATCAATTTCTACATAAAAATTTTTTTTATAACTTTGAGATGGCACATAATTGACTGTCTTTGTCTCCTAGCCTCCCTAGCTAATTATTTTACCAATATTACCTCTTTTTAATTCATCACAAGCTCTAGGCATTTCGGTTTTCCTGCATTAGAACATTCTGTAACTTTATTATTTTTCTTTGGAGATGGGCAATCTTTTGCTCGATGTTCTTTTCTATCACAATTACAACATGTTCGTTTTGGTAAAGTGTGCTTTCTTTTCTGGTTTAACCGAGACTGCGGTAAACGTAGTACTCGTATTCTTGAGGGCAATTTCAATTTTCATCGCTTTATTCCTAATGTCTTCAAAATGTTTATATTCTGATATTGTTAATGGTACTCTTATTGCTTTGTTCATCCCGCACCATAACTGTTCGGTAGTTTCTTCTTTTATTTCTTTGGACCACACCTCTCACAGTTCTAATTAATCAGTAAGCATATTCATCTATCGTTTCTTCTTTATTCTGTCTTATCTGCATTAATTGCTGCTTGCAAAGCCTTCTAACATCAATTCCGACATCAATTATCAAACTGTTTCCTAATCCTTTCACCAAGTCTGACCAAGATTTCATCTTTGATAGTTGATTGTACGCATTTCTAGCCATGCTTCACCAAGTATGTTAGTCCCAAATCTAACCGATATGCCGTGAAAATTGAGCCATTTATTATACACCTATTCAATGAAATATCACTCTTATCAGCAATACTCTTCAGTGCCATTTCGATTCTGTCGTGGTCACTGTATTTCTTCCCCATGTCCATGGCATCAATTGATTCTATCATTTCAAGGAATATTCCATAAGTCTTCATCATATCAACTCCTTCGATTAATCCTGGAAAATTTTCGAACATAAAAATTTTAATCTGCAATTCTCCAATGCATCTCCAATTACTCTCATTCATTACTATTATCGATGCACTAGAATCCCATATAATTTTACTATGTGTACCGTTGCACTCAATTTTACTCTACTTATTGATACATCTGCGAATACTTCCTCTTCATCGTTCCGTCTGTTATCTTTACTTTTATTCTATCTCTAGTTGATATCCGTACTATTAATTCAACCCCACTGACGAGATAGGTACAGGTGGTTGATGCCAGTTTTTGTCTCTTTAATCGAACGTGAGCTAGCTTTCGGTTTGAAAATCGACTTTATCTTCTTCGTCATGGATGCACAATATTTTCCTCTAACTATTATTACTAGGCTTTCCGGCTAAATGACATTCTCTGAACAAGTGCCCTTTTTTTCCGCATATTAAATATTTGATACACAGTGGTCATTCAAATTTCCTGAGTCCAGCTCACAATAGCAAAAGCAAGCTCCTGATTTTAAATAATAACGTGGTGTGGGATTTCCTCTATAATCATTATAAAATTTAGACGCAATAGCCTTCGTTGATTTTGTTGATCTCGTGTTGTTTGAAGATTCTGGTGCACGAAGATATTCCTTCTCTAAAATCTCTTTCTTGTTCGACTTGGGTTGGCTTTTTAAAAGAAGTCTCCTTATGAAAGGTTTTTCTTGGGTTACTTTGAAATACAGACTGGGTACATATCTTCTTTATGGCGTTTATCAGCTTCGTCGGAATTAGGTTCTCCAAATTGACTGCAATCTCTTTTATCCTATTGTCGGACATTGCAGGGTTGAAAGCAAAAGACTCTTTTAATTTCTTGTTATTTAGATCTTGCAGAATAAATAATCTTGAAATCTTTTCAATAGTGTCTTCCTTGTCAAACAATTCCGTCATTAATATCTTTAGCGAAGTTCCAAACTGCTTTAATTTTCATCTAGTCTTTCTTGCATTGCTGCCAAATTCTGAACCTTGTCGTACACTGTTTTGGCATGTGAGAATGTTTCCAAAAACCATATATCAATCTCCGCGCTTGAAACAGCTTCTTTAAAACTGCTGAATTCTTTCTTCAGTTGTCTGGTATAATTTCCCAACAGTATATCAAATGCAAATGACAGTTATATTTGATTAAATGTGACGAAATCTTTGGTATTCTGGAAACACTTTAAAGCATCTTGGATTGATGTACCTAAGAACGACGGCTTCAGGATCAATAACCCTGAGTTTTTTAGGTAGATTTGCAAAGGTTTTCTGCTTCTCTTCTCTTTTCGTTTGTTTGCAATAAAATTTATTGTTTCAGACGTTACACGCGTTTTTTTGAATATGTAAACAAATCTAAGATTTTTCTAACTCACAGTACAAGAATTAATAATGAAACTGGAATCAAATCACAATGGATCCAGTCTTACAAGATGCCTTTTTTCGCCACCCTACCAATCGATACGATTCCAGTAAAGCAAATCAAAAGCGGTTTTGCTGCCGACTCAACCAAGGGCTAGATTTAATTTAATAATTCTGATTAAAAGGATTTCATTTTTATCGATAGTGTAATACTTGATAATAAATTACAAATTCGACAAGGCACAATGAAGACATATAGCGATTTTAATAAAATAATATTTATAAAAAATCCTTATAAATATTTCATAAATACTTACAAAAAAATTTTAGATTAAACTATTTTGATAAGCAAAAAATTTAGTCAAAACATTAATATTAATCGAAATATTTTAATTTAAACGTTTAAGTTATATTTTTGAATGATTCTATATTATAAATATAATAATTAGAAAAATATAAATGTAAAATGCTCAAACCAACCATAATAAGAATAACATTTGGTAATTGATTGGGCCGAAATATATTTACATTGCAAACAAATTACACCCCGATTTGATCCGTCCAATATCAACATATTTGAAGTCGAAACCGTACTAGTATCATTCAAATTTTGTAAAACAGGAAGAGTAGTTATATTTTTCAAATGCTTATTTGGTTCGATAAAACAATAAAATATGTTCTGTCGGTTCTTAATATATATCTTCGTGATTGGTATGATTTTTAACATTACATCACTATCTAAATATTATGCATTGTTACTGAAATAACTAAATATAAAAGCTAACAAAATGGATATAAACACTTCGTGTAATAGGTCAATACTTCTTGTGTACAACAAAAGCATAAAATTCCAAGATCATCACCACTTAAATATCCTGAATGAGACACATTTCCGTTAGCCAAGCACAATTTGATCGACTGACGATCGAACAAATCACTTAGATCAGAAGGAACTATCACACAACCTACATATGACAATTTACCTACAGGATAAGTACCACTTTCTGGATCAAGAGACAGTTTTGGTTTGCTTTCTAAAATCACAAATAGAGTGTTGACACAAATTTAAACACAATTAATTAACGAGGGAATAATTAAAAGGGATGCTTATAGATGTGCTGATAAATTTATATCAAGGTTAATAAATATTGTTTTGAGGGTCAAAAATATATGATAAGAAATAAATTACGAGAAACATACCTTCCTAAAATTATAATATACCAATTAGACAAACTAATAAATAATAATAAAGAAGGAAAAAACAGAGAGTTGTTGAAAAAAGAAATTGAACAATTAAAAAGAAAGCGACATTATACATCCCGAAATAATGATAAAGAAATTTGAAGGAAAATTAGGCAAATTTTAATTGATAATACAAGACATTGAGGGAAAACAAATTTCAAAAGAACAAAGCTACGACGACAAAATTATTATAAAAATTTATTGTCTTGGATTGGCTAAAAGGGTTAACAGCAGTACAAGGACAAATCAAGATATTGAAAGGAAATAAACGAATGATCGGATAGAAATATTTTGGGAAATATTATAGTGAAAATAATAATGAACCTATATTAATAAAAAATCTACCAGTCACAGGTATAACAAAAGCTTGACAACAATTCACAAAAGGTATATATTTACGAGTAATCATGAAGAATTTAGTAGCAAATATACCAGATACCGACAAAGAAACAAATATGGAATCAGAAAATATCCGAATGAAGATAAACAATAGTGATAAAACGAGAAGATGGAAATCTTTTTTAAAAAGGAAAGAATGGAGAAAGAGAAGAAAGACAGAAGACAAAATAGAAATAAATGATAGGCCAAAATAAAAGGGAAATTAAAGAATATTTAATAATAAATAAGAATGCTTCAGCAGAAACATCAAGAATCGACATAAATAAGATATGACTTTTTAGAATAGAAGAAACAAAGATGGGAGAAGTATCTAATGTGGAGTAATATGGAGTATCATTATAAATAATGACTGAAGGAGTATTTTTAAACGGAGAATCATTAAAATACTATATGATTAAAAAGAAAGGAGAAAATAAGGTGACAGCAATAATGAGAACTTAGAAACTTAGAACAAGAAGAATGTGTAATGAGAACTAATTTAAAGATCGCACAAGATTACCAGAGAAAATACAAAGAAATTTACTGTTCAATTTGGAAGTAACTATAAGAAAAAAAACAAGGAAAGAAGGAACTCTTTTATTTCGAATAAACCGGAATACGCCAGTGCAGTGGTTTACAGAATGGGCAAGTTTACAACATAAAAGACCCCCAAATAAATATATAGTGAGATGATACAGTAGGCCAAAAGAACATACATTAGACATGTAGTATCAATTTTAAAAAAAAATGATGGAGTATGGATGACATTTAACAACGAATATCAATTTGGAGATTACGTATTGAGCAAATTTAAACGAAATGAAATAACCATAGGGTTTGTGAGGTTTCGAATTTAAACTGAATTTATTAATTTAAAACAAAGAATATTTTTAATTAAATATTTTAAAAATATTTAATATTTATATTGCTCAGACTATTACTGTAACCTCTTAAAATTTTTTAAAAAATTATTCATAAAATTTAAATTTTTAAAATAAGGAATATTTGTTTGAATAATATGTAATTTGAAAATAAATTTTTTTACACGTTAATAGCTATGACTTGTGAATATAACCTAAAAAGCGACGAAGTGTTAGAAATTAACATGGTGACTACGCATTTAGATGCGATCATAGATTCGCTGTTGCCAAATAGACACAAATTGGGGGATAACGCCGAACACTTTATTAAAAAGGGTAATCAATATTTCGAGGCTGAGAAAATCCCAAAGCACGTCCAATACGCTATCATTTAAGTTATTGACGGCTTAGAATAGCAATTTGAGGTGACAGACGCCAAAATGGAGTACGAGGACAGATTTAGGAAGGCATTTGGCCAAAAGAAATTTTTCCCTCAAGATTGGATGGAGGCCCTACGTTTCAGGAGGAATGGCCTCTCCGGCTGATGTCTATTTTAAAAAGTAGATAAAATGGTGGTAGACATATTGTCTAACAACGTAACTAAAGAGAAGCTAACTGCTTTCTTCTTGGTGCATTGTGCAGATGATGTGGAGCTAGAGAAAGGAATAATGATGAAATATTGAGGAAGTAGACCAAATAAAGAAAACGTAAAAAGATAGATAAATAAAGAAATAAAGAAAGAGAAATAAACACGGTAGGAGCAGGAAAACAGACCACGGTAGTCAGAGCACGGCCAAAACCCATGCCATTGGAAAGAAAGGTAGACAATAAGACGTGCTATAATTCCCAAAAACCAGGGCATATAGCACGAAATTGTAAAATCGAGAAAGTCGTGATGTGTTACGCTTGTCACCAAGTAAGTCACATGGCGAAAAATGGTACAAATGTCAAAACGGGCGTGGATGTCAATAACGAGGACATTATGAGAGTGAATGTTACACATATCTAGAGAGAGGGAGACAACAATGGTCCAACTACAAACAAGGGACATAAATAGTTCAGCGAAGGTTTGATCACAGACAGAGCACCAATATAACAAATGAAAACAGGCAGAGTTTCAACAGACAAAATTACAGAATGGTGAACCGAAATAATAGACAAGTGGCGGCGTTTGAACAAGAATTGGATTCAGAATATAACTAAGAACATCCAAAAGAGAACGCATCGACTCCAACAAAGTGTGTCGGGCAATACACTAAACAGTTATTCTAAGTCTGAGCAAGATAACTAGAGTATAAGTAGTCATACTGATATGTATAATAAAAGTAATTTAAATAAAATAAACAAAATAAAAACTCAAATAAACAAGCGGGACCGTTCCCACAGAACAAAAAAATGGAGACTAGGAAAACAAATTGTAACGGCTAACAACAATGATATATAATCAGAAAAAGGAGTACGGTGAAAAGTCTTAAAAATTTTAAAAAAGGCGATGACTGACAAGATGGTAGAAAAACAAGGAGACAAGAAAGTAGTAAGAATATTAACGATCAAGGAGTTAAAGCTTCCCCAGATTTAATATGGTAAAAGGCAAGCGAGACCGAGTATTACTATTAAAATAGAGAACAAAGAATTTGAATGCGCAAGATTAAATGTCATGGATAAGACGGTATTAGTGAGACTTGAACAAGTAGAAATCGAATATACAAGTGGACGTTTACGATATGCCAACGTCAGTAGATTAGAGGTTGTTGATAGAAAAACAAAAAAGTCAAGTTAGGAAGTCAGTCCAAGACGATATCATTTATAATATTTATGAGTCCCATAAATATCAAACATCGGAGACAACCAGCAAATTTAGAAGACAGGATAGAAAAGGCAATCAATAATTTAAGAGAAAACAACATTATAAGAAAATGCAATTCTTCGTGGAATACGCCACTTGTATGTATATGGAAAAAAGATAGAAAGAGTATAAGATTATGCCTTGATTTTCGACAACTAAACTTAATAACTGAGAGATAAGCGTTTCCCATGCCAAATATAGAAGAACTATTAGACACTCTACACGGCTCTAAGTATTTCACATCGGTAGACCTGGGAAATGCATAATAAAGAACCACAAGAAAAAACAGCATTCTCGACGAAAGAGGGGCAATACTGTTTAGGATCGCAGCAGCACCTGGAATATTCCAAGAATTGACGACAAAAATATTATGGGATATGAGAGAAAAAACCCATGATATAATTGGATGACATTGATATTCTCAAAAACGATAGATGATCACTACAAAATACTGGAAGAGGAAATAAAAAGAATAGGAAACACATTAGAAGACATGAAAAAAGCGCTGAAAGAAGCACCGATTTTGTCATTCCCTAATTATAACAAGGAGTTCAACCTAGATACCGATGCAAGTTTCGGCTCAATAGGAGCAATATTATTGCAATGAGATAACCAAAGAAATGAACGAGTCATTGCATACGGATCTCACGCAATGAGCAAACATGAGAAAGGATATTGTATCACAAGGAAGAAATTTTTATCAATATATTACTTTTGTCAGCATTTCAATCACTATTTGTACGGGAAAAGATTCACACTCCATAATTTCAAACATGGCTAAATTGTCTAAGCAACCTGGATTTAAAAGTGATTTTCAGAAAAGTACCTAATCATAGAAATGCAGACATGCTTTCAAGGAATACATGTACGACATGTTCCCAATGTCTAACGAAACATGAGAACCCAAGTACGGGAAAAATGAAGACCAGAATATTAACAATAATGACAGAAAACAAAAATAAAGAATGGCAGTTTAACAACGATGAGATAAGTCGAACGCGAAATATTAATTACATTCTCGACGGAGACACAATAAAAACTAAAGAAAACAAAATTTGGATACCAGCAGAGAAAAGATGAGAAATGATAGAACACACACACAAATTGCTGTGTCACACAGGAACGGAAAAAGTCACCCAACGTAAAACATAATTTCAATATGAAAGACATGGGAAAGAAAATCAAAGAAGTTATAAGTCAGTGTGAACCATGCTAAAAAACTAAAGTGGCAACAACAAAAACGAAGGAAGAACCAAATCAACTACAAGCGAGAGGGCCGTTTGAGAAAATATATATATATCGACATTTGCGGACCATTGAAAGAAAGAATAGAGAAGAAAAATATATACTTGCAATAATTGATCAGTTTAGTAGATACATAATAGTGACACCCATAAATAAACATAACGAGGAAACAGTAGAAATAGTGATCCAGAATCAATGGGTATTAAAATACGGAGCACCCTAGGAAATACACGTAGATTGTGGAAAATGTTTTGAATCACAGAGAATAAAAGATATGGCTTACAAAATGGGAACGGAGTTGATATTCTCAAGACCTTATCATCATAGCGCTAATGTAACTATTGAACGACAATTTCGAACGATTAAGGATTACATAAACGCGACGGTAAAAGAAAGACAAAATACAAATTGGCCTTTAATATTACTAGAGATAGAATACACGTTGAATGCGACAGTACAAAAACCATAAAGGTCAGTCCAGCAGAAGTCATATTCGGGAAAAGATAGACAGATTACAGTGGCAAGCAAATAGTAGAAAAGACAGAGACGAGTTAAAGGAGAACATGGAAAAAAGCAAAATAACGTTAGAAAAGCAACAACTAAAAGTAAATTCCAAGGAGATATTTAATATTTATATTGCTCAGACTATTACTGTAACCTCTTAAAATATTTTAAAAAATTATTCATTAAATTTAAATGTGTTTAAAAAATAATTTTTATATTAATTGGAATTTTTAAAAGAATAATATGTAATATGAAAATAGTATTTTTGCACTTTAATAGACTTGTGAATATAACCTAAAAAGCAACCAAGTGTTAGATACTAACATAGTTGACTACCAATTAGGAACAAAATACTATAGAATTGGAAATTAAAAGCAATAGGTATTCTGGTAACATAGTCTAGTACAGAGCAGATGAGAACAAAAACATTAATAATGAAAATAGCAAAGGAATTTATTAATGAAACGGAGTGGGGTTCAGTAATTATTGCACTCTACTGTAAGCAGAAATTGATGAAATAAGAAGAAAGATTATTAAACATTCTAAATTAAGGCGAGTTAAATAAGATAAAAATAATCATACACCCAGGAGAACTTAGTGGAATAAGACTTGAAAGGGAAGGAAAGTTGAAGATAAATATGATAAATTGTGAAAGCCATGAGACAACTGAAAAGATTCAGCAAGAACAGATATATATATAATGAATAAGAAAATCAAGAAGATAAACAAAGATTCAGGATAAGAAATAATGAAGAAATATTAGATGAACAGGATAATATTACAAAAGGAAAAGATCAAGAAAAAACTGTAATACGGCCACCAGGAGTGAAATCTAAAATTAAAATTAATAAAATCACTAAAGAAATAGATAACAATGATTCCTTAATATCAAATAAAAAAATACACACCACCAGAAAAATCCGATCAAGAAGAAAAACGAAAATAGAGGATTAAACAAAAATCACAAGCACTTAGTATCGAAATCCGTACATTAGTAAAATTTGAACAACATTCACAGACAATAAGAGAAATTTACGAAAGAGAAAAGGCAAAAGAGAAAATTAAACAATATTTATATGCACTTAGTGTCGAAAACAAAGCAGTAGAGAAAAATGAGAGAATTCATAGACAGACAATTGAACATTGATATAAGCAGCAACAAAACAAATCTAATAGAAAATAAAGTATCTAATCAGAGTAGCACAATAGAAATAATTAATATTGTGAATATACTCAGTGAACCACCAGTAACGATACAATTTATAAAATATTCTATAGATAAAACAATTGAACATGATAAAAGAACTATCCAAGAAAAAGCAAAGTTATAAAGAAAAAGTGCAACAGTTTAATTTTGAATTATTGGGTAAGCATTATTAATAATGTACCTAGTAGAATTAATAAGGAGAGTAAATGGCGATGTTGAAGAAGATAATTGTAGAAAATTAATACTGCATTGAAACACCGAAATAATAGCGATAATAATATTAATGGTGATAATAATATCATACGAAATAATATGCATTAAAATAAAAGAAATTCCAAGGGTACCAGTTATGTTGGTCACTTCGTTAGCTTTGCTTTCTGTACGTCATGTGCAAGTCTCACAACGATATTTACTTTTGATTACATTAAAAAGGAAATGTTGCAAATACACAGCAGATAAGGTATAATGGCAAAAATTGATTTTATTAGAGATAAACAATCTTTCACAGCACATATAATGAAGACATTGAATACAAGAAATCAACAATTTTGGGAGTCAGTTGACTATAGAATATATGAAAATCATAAAAACTCAGTGAATCTAAATTGTGGAGTGATTTACCATTTGACAGACTATAAAGAAAATATTGTAATAATATTATTAGTACAAATCCTAGAAATGCCTAGGAAGATATTAATTGAAAAATCTATAGGTCAAATAAAAATAAAGTGAAAAGAGCTAAATCACATGAAAGTAAGAATCTATATAAGCAAATATCAGTACATGATAAATACAGCTATGGAAACGATAGACAAGGAAATAGACATCAGTAAAGCAATTTACATAAATATTTACTTCTATCAGAGAAGTTATTTGAAAGCGTGCATATAGTGATGAACCCAGCAGCAATAAAATTAAGATCAGTTAACAAATCATTGACTAGTCAAGTCACGGAAACGAAACACCAATGAGAATGAGAATGATACCTATAATAAAAAAGTCACCAGTAGAGTTAAATGAACTAACAGGATTTGTAAATATAATAGGAGTTATAATCTTAAGTATAATCATAATTCAGTGTTGGGATATTGACCCAACAATCAATTAACATTGAATAACTATGTGTAACATTGAATAATTTTTTTATAAAGATGAATGCGTATGAAATGTGTATTAATTTTTATTTAATCAGCATGTATTTTTTCTATCTTAACAACTTAAAAGCATTTGAATGAAAAACAGCTTAAAATGTTGGCATTTATAATAATTATTTATATTTATCTGAAATAATAGTATTAGTAAAACCTAACTAGAAAAAATTCATTGAAATTCCTTAAATAATAAACTAATTTATAAAATAACAAAATCCCATCGCGCAATAACATCTAAAAATAAATTGCAATCGCCCACATAAATTCTGTGACTGAATAAAATAATCACTCGATTAGATTTAATCGGAGAAAATATTTCTCTGTGTAATTTATTCAATCTGGGAGAATATCTCTCATCAGTGAATAAATTCCATCGAGAAAATAATAAATTTACTGGCATTAGACATAATCGCAGAGAATATCTACGAGTGATTCACCACATAAAAGAAGATCATTCAGTGCACAAAAACAGGATTCCATACAGGCCCAGTATTTTACTGGAAGATCCCACAGTACGATCCATTCGTGTAAAATACTAATCTATATTATATATTGTATTGTCTATCTCTTATTATCGAGTTTTCACTCAATCATTTTGAAAGGTAAATGATTTTCCCCCAAGAGCGTGGAGCATACAAATCGTCTCTTTATCCAGAATTTGTTATGGCTCGTTATAAGTTGATGTGTAGTGTAGTTTTAAAATTCATTTGTAATTTTTTAATTTATTATTGTAGTTAAAACGTAAGTCGTGTCCATCAATATTTTTATTCAATTTCAAAATCACACCGTTTGTTTTTTTAATATTAAAACAAATCATGTTTTAATCTAACTATTGTTAATCAGCTTTGTATTGGTGTCAATTATTAATAAACATTTGCAGTAGCAGGTTTTAGTTATTATTCATATAGGGATCATAAATCATTTTTTAATGTCAGTGGTATTATTTAGTAGTTTAAATAGGTTATATTATTTGAGACTGATAGTTAAGTTAATTAAAATATATCACTATTGCCACACCAATTGTCTTCACACAATAAGGTTGTGCGAGGTGAAGGAACAACAACATAAGGTAGATTACACATTTGTTTTTAATGAAGAGCACATAGAGACTGATTAAGACAATAATGATATCAAATAAAATTAAGCTTAATAAAATCGATAAACCCGAACATAACACAGATATTGACATTTATGAAAAAAAAACTATGTTCGAAATAATTTATTTTTCAATTTTTTCATTATTATACATACATTGATAATTTTGAAATTTGGCTCACAGATAATCAGAGTATTATATTTAATAATCTGCAAAATCGATTTATCACAGAAATAATTATGAAGTGAATGTAATTTAAAGAAATTTTTAATAATGTCTGATTTTCTTAAACTGGTATATTATAAAGTTATTCTTATAATTTGTAAAATAAGTATATTTCAAAGTATAAGAAATTATTAATTGAAAAAAGAAAAGTTATTTTTAATCATTTTAACTGGCTTGACTTGGTAAAGGAAACTTCGATTTATTCATATGTTGATCCTTGATTTTAAATTTAATAATTAATTTTCGTTTAAAATATTTCGGTCCACATTTAAAATTTAATGCTGAAAATCCAGTAGAAAATTATTAGCACAGGT
>JBBMOY010000015.1:0-19348 GCA_037951405.1 Platydemus manokwari | reverse complement strand
TTAAAATGATAATAATAAAAATGTAATAATAATAATAATAATAATAATAATAATAATAATAAGAATAATAATAATAATAATAATAATAATAAAGGATATTTATAAAAAAAAAAATTCATAAATCATAGTAACACTGAATGTCAATGAAATGCAACCCTCTCGATCGTCACAGTAAAACCAAAATATTCTTGATCAACAAACAATTTTTCTTTCCTTTCCTAAATTTGGCTTGTCGAAAAAGATGTTATCTTAACAGATTAACAAAAAACCTAAATAATAAATATCAATTTATTTCAGTTACCAAGAATCGTCAAATAATAACGTATCGATTAACAAATGTTTCCAGTGAGATCTCGCGAACAAAGTCAAAGAACAAATGGAATTTTGATACTCTGTGGGATCAGAAATCTATAGATGAAACTGATATCAATAAAACATCAAATAATATATCGATCAGTGAGACTACTGAAATGCTACAAGAGTCAATTATTTACAGCTTGCAATCTAAAGACTGAGATTAACTTGGTTAGACATGCTTTGTTTTCATTTGGTTTTGTTGTTCTGCATGTTTACTGAATTCAATATATGCCTGATTCCGTTTGCCAATAATTGAAGCTACTTGGAGAATGTTTAATTTGTTTTGAACAATAAACATCTCATAAAACTTCAAAATTTTGAATGAAGATAGCAAGTAGTAATATCCACATTTCTGATTATACTGTTGGCACATGTATGTCTCGTTTGTGTTTTTGTAGTTTTTGTCGTGATTCTCAAGACAATTTGTTAGATATTTCACAATACGATATCATATAACACTAATATCAGAAAGTGAGACCTATAAAGGCAACGCAATCATAACAAGTGTAGAATTACCCATCCATGACTCCCCAATATTGATCAAGTCATAGATGGGGATGTTACAGCATATCGAACAAGTTTTCTCTAAAGTAGCATATTTCAAAAATAAATTTAGATCAGAGGAATATGTTTTATTCTGATTTTATCATTGTTGTAAGAACTTATTTGAAAACAAATGATCATTTTATTGAATGCTCTGTCATTGAAACATGAATTGATCTGCAAAGATTTCGATGATAAGATAAAACAAATATCTGATACTCGATAATGTTTCTGAAAAATCATTGTGGATAAATATAGCGTTGAAATTGATAATAAAATATAAATGGATGAGTTCTGTGTTTGGCATAATTATAGAAATAGAGGAATCGATTAATATGCGATGCGAGATGAATATGTTATGATCATAATATATTATCATTCGTGACATGAATTTGCTGAGTAATTGTAATCATAAAAAATTGAAACCAAGTGGTACAAATATAAGCTAATTATTAAAAATAGAGAAGAAAATATAATCTGACTATCAAGGAATGAGAGAAGCATAGGAAAGTATAATCTGACTATCAAGGAATGAGAGAAGCATAGGAAAGTATAATCTGACTATCAAGGAATGAGTGAAGCATAGGAAAATATAATTTTTGAGATATTTTCTTTCACTGATATAATTTCAAAATTATTGAAGGTCATTAGATCATTTCAAGAAAATATAAATCTTTTGTGTTTATCAGAAATATATCGAAGAAAATTTCCTTTAGATCTATGCAATGGAATGCCTGCAATAGATAGACGAATCATTCACGTGTATATGTGAGGGCAAAGGATAACCAATATTTCCCAATGAACTTTTAATTCGACAATTATTGATATAAATCGACCAAGCTCAACAATGTTTTTATGATAACGAAATGAGGTTAACTCCATTAGGTATTTATTAAATTGAAGAAATCTTCGATGGAAATTTGTACATTTCCCCACAGATGTAGATGTTTTCATTGTGTTTTTGTAAGTCAATTTACTATAATGGATTCTGATCAGTAAATTGGAGAAGAGGGCGTAATGATGGTTTAATCGACCACAGTTCTTAGATAATGAATTGATCGTGCAATCTATAGCATTGTTATACTGAGCAGATATCTTCTGGTGTTCGATGTGGAAATGTCCATGGATAAAAGAATCAACTCCTGAAATCTAATGGAAGTTTTCATCACAACAATTGATTTTTAAATGAAAACGTTTCTAGAAAATATTAGAGATGAAAGTACATGATGTAACCGTCATGTATTTATTTATTTAATCATCTATTAAATTTAATATTTTAACTTGCTCATATTTTTCTGTGAGGATCTCAACGGCCCTTTAATGAGTAGAATATTTTCCATTTTATCAAATTTTTGTCACTCTTATTCAAACCATAACTTAATAAATTTCCTAATTTTAAAATATTTTATCATTATACTTTCACCCTTTCCTACATTTTACACCAACAGTGCAGATCTCTGTACAGCTTAAATCTGAAATAACATGTTGTAACTCATTTACTAATCACATAAACAGCTTTTTCAAAAAAACATCCTGCATCAGAAAATATCAGAAAATTCAGATGAAATCACGCATCTGTCTTTAGCGATAATTGACAGTTATTTAAGGGCTCTGGTAGATTGGATGCTTCTGGACACTATCAGGACCACTCTTCCATCTCATCTTCAAACCAACATGGAGAACCTTCAAACAGGAATTATTATTATAATTATTAATAAATTATTATTATTATTATAGGATATCGTAGAATATGTTACGAACAAGAAATACAATTATAAGATGGCATAAAACACACAATGTGGGTTAGAAATGAAAATCAATATCCACTTTTCAATATTGAATATAAAATAATTCTGATAGAGAGTAACATTATTTTAATCTCTCTGTTGTCATTCTGTTAATGATAGGGTTGTAATTTTCAATATATTATGTCCTAGGGTTATTTTCTCAACTTAAATCAAATTCCTTTTCTAAAATATCGTTGTGTTTCATAATCAATTATATTATAAAATTTAGTAATATAAATAATTAGAGTCCTGAAATACAATATTCCCTCTTTACCTTAAAGATATATATGATAATAAAATGAAATGATAATAAAAGCCAAATGAATGGAATAAAATGTATGAAATAATAGCTTCAGTATATGGTTTTAATAATCGTAAAGATGAATATAATTACTGGCGTGCAAGACTAGACCCGGAAATAAGATGATTCCGGATACGCTTACAATATAATGACAGTGATGAACTTGAAGTGGAGATTTTTACCAAATTAAATGAGCTCCACAGCTATGGAAATAACTGAGGGTTCGAATGGAAATTCAGAATTATTTATCAAGCCGGCTTTTTAAAAATTTAAAATTATAACTTTCTATTTGACACACATATTAAGTTATTATTCCATTGGAAAAGGTTTGATAATCTCAGAAGTAATAACTTAAATATCAATATGTCCTATCAATTTAGTCTTGAAATAATACGCTGTAAAAAAACTTATCGTGCAATGCCATTCGGGAAATAATGTACATGAATGATACTTGGATTTTTGTTGATATATACCATTGATGTGACATACTCTGTTGCTAATTTTAATCTTCCTGGCATGGCAGTTTAGTCAAATTAGTTGTTTATAGTAAATTTGAGGCTAATCTTTATCCACACTGATGTGGTTACTATTTTCAGATTTTCTTACTTTTCTGTCCTTCATATAATTTGTTTCATCAAAACAAAATATTTTACTTATTTTATTTTTGTTCAAAATTTAGTTTTGACCATGATAAATATTTTTATGCCTCTACTGCAAGATTTATTTCTGCAATCATTTTTTCACAAAATTTTAATAAATTTTCCGTTTGTCTTTAAAAGTTGATTTTATCAAGTTGGGTTTAAAAAATATTTTCATGTCGTTAATTTTTTCTTATTTTTTATTATGTGTTCTTTAATCAATATCTTACACAGGCACTCGTTTATGTCAGGTAATTTATTGATCCAATTTAATTACATTACATTATACTGTGCACGATTGAATTTCTCGTCTCTAATAGAATTATCTTTCATTCCTTAAAAAAGTGTCTAAATTTGGAGAGATATTTTTGGATTAAAAATTTTAATTCTTTTGGATTTAAATCTTGTGGAATCTTTATGTGAAATATCTAGCGATAACAGTAAGCAAGGAACTTGTCATGCTAGTATAGTTCTGAAATATTGTGAGATCCCCTAACAGACAATATAATATCCAGGTAATGAATGTCTGTATATGTATTATAGATTGTCTCATTGGTAGATATAATCACGCACGCTTAATTATATCAGAAATGATAAATTTCAAACCCAACCGCACGCGAATTATGAAAAGCCACAGTTGATTTACTATTTGATACTAATGAGTAAAAAAAAGGGGGCTATGCGGTACATTTTTTCTCAGAAGCCTTCAAAATGCCACCCTATAAATGGATTTTTCATTTAAAATGGCCTTCATTTGTGATTTCAAAGAACTACACAAAATATGGCTTCACAATTTTTTATCTCGACAACACAAACTATCTCCAAATGAAACAATCAGCTACAATTTTACTCTTCTTATTTGTATTGTAATAATCAGGAATGAAGGATATAGTCCAGTGCTGAGGCTATGCCTTTTATTGCTATAACTATTGTGAATTCCTTCCTCTCTTTCAGTGGAATCGCAACGACAATCAATAAGAGTATTTAGATTTCTAGTCAACCTCTCAAATGAATCTTAAATCAAACAGACCAAAATAATATTTGAAATTAATCGCCAGCAATAATGTGCAAATAATGTTTGAGAATAACCTGGAAGTTAGAAATTCCTTCAGGAATTATTTAAACTTCTTGAAACAGACTTAATATTTGGGAATCATTTGACAATTTGGAACATTAGCTGAGCTCATATTGAAATCACTTAAAAATTTTGAAATTGATTAGCTCACACTAGACGACTCGAAAATATAGAAAATAAATTACTGAAAATTGGAATTATTAAAGCTCCTAATGTGCACTGAAGTGAATTATTTTGATCACTGATAATACCGATTTATATCGAAGGATAAATAATTAAATAATTTTTACAATTTTCACCAATCAAACAATATTTACGAATACGTCATCATATTTACAATTTCAGTAATCGATATTTACAAACACGCCAAACATAAATAACATACACGTCACTATGATGACATGCGTGTTGTCTTGGGAAAACAAAAATAAAGTAGAAAAATATTAAATTGTAAGCGCCAATCACAATCAAGGACAAAAATGGATAGAAAAACCTAAGAGAAATATACAAAATGTCTCTTGGATCGACGAGACATTCTTTAAAATATTAACACATTCTTAAAAGGACTTTTTCGCAACCAGCTAAGCTTAATTATTAAAATATGGCTGCAAAATAAATTAACGATTAAACGTGTCAAGATTCCTAAGAAGTATTTCACTACTTTCTCAAATAATTCATTATCATCCACCTTCTTCCTCCAGAGTTAGATGGCAACGTTGGTTGTTTAACGTCTTCAGTGGATCACACTGTTCCTTACTCGATTTTGTTTGTGTTTCATCAGATCATGTTGTTTATTGAGCATAGATGATCTTTCACGTCCTGGATTTAATATTTTTAAATTGATTATTCGGCTCTGTTGAGAATCGAATATTGATGGAACTACTTTAGCAGCGCTTATAATAGATCACAGCATCACATTGTAATGTAGTGAAATTTCCCCCTTCATTCAAAAATTGTCACACAAAACAAATTCTTCAGTGACCGGCACTTTAGAAATTTATTTCGGCAAGGTAAGGCTCCTATGACGAACTTCCTCTCCACTTATATCGAATTTATTATAAAATAGATTTTGAGATGAATTTTCTTTTTCACTCTCCATTTTCAGCCGAGATACTCTCTTAATCAATTATCAGTTCAGACATACTTTGAAATAAATGATTGGTTCAAATAATGTGCCTCTAAACTAGCCTTAGTGATCTCTTACAGGAGTCTTCATGCAATCACCTTCACAGTTCATTTTGTGTCTACTGTTTTAGAATTTGCCGTCACTTTTATACCATTTTTTCCTTTTTGATTCTTCTTGTATTTTATAATTATCTTATTATTCACCTCTAATTGTTCGTTTGTCGCACGGATTTCTAATTTTATTTAATTATTCGCTCCTCATAATTAATTTTCTTTTTTCAAATTTGCCGCTTAGATTTTGCTTTTTTATTTTTATTTTTAAAGATCTTTATTATGGATTTTATATTTTTATTCTAAATTATATGATATTGATTTTCTAGATTTTCTAGATTGAGCAACTATCATTATAATGACTAAAAAATTACAATTCAGAGAACAGATAAAACATTTACAAACACAATGCCTATCAATAATAATAACGCGCAATGCACAAATTCCTAATAAAGTAAATTTCCATCAAAATATCAAAATTGCCAGAGAATCAGATTATTATTATTAATAAAATCTGAAGTGATCGATATAGCCAGTTTTTCAAAACAATCTCAAAATTAAAAACATTTTGTTTCTCTTATTTTAGAATATTTTGTACCGATTTCAGGTTTAATGTACCAGTTCTGACAGATTTTTGAATAAAACATCAAATTGATATATTTTTCAATAAAAGAAATTAAGCTGGTTGGAAAAATCAATAAATGAATTCAAAATCAATAAATATGATTAATAAATGTGATTAAAACTAATAATTGTGTTAAAATTGTGATAAATAAATAAAATCAATAAAAATTATTGATTTTTATAAACTATAAATCAATAAAAAATATTATTTCTAATAAATAAAAATAATAACATTTCATTAGAATTAAAATAAAATTTTTAATTTAATAAATAAATCAATTAAATCAATGAAAATATTAAATCTAATGAATCTTCACAACAATTTTGTTAAATCTGATAAACAAAATATTCATTAAAGTAAAAATAAAAGTTAAACATTAATCATCAAAACCCTTAAACTTGCTCAAAATGTTCATTCGTCCATTTACTTTTAATCTTGATTGGTAATTTTTTCGAGCTCGAGTGGTACGAGCGGCACAAATTATATGATACGAGTATATTGGGTGTGTCAAATACTGTACAGATAATTACCCTATGTTCAAATCGATATTTGAATTGGGATTTGATATTTTGGATTGAGATTGCTGAGAACTGTATTGGGATTGGAACTGAGATTAATGGGAACTGTATTGTGATTTGGATGAAGATATATGAGATCTGTGTTGTGATTGTTTACTACCGTACCGCTAGAATGATGCCAATGGAGATTTCAAAGAAATTATTCATGGATTTCTGAGTTTTATAGTGTTTTACTTATATTATGTCTGGAAAACTTCTTTTCACACCAGCTACAGAAAAGGTGAGTGCTGATGAAATTCTCAGAACTGAAACATTATTCGGACGCAAAATAATTAGGTTTTGATTGGAAGAATTAAACTACTGTTTTCAAATATTTCATAAGGTAAGGAATTATTCAGAATTATTCTTGAGGATTGGGGGGGGGGGGGGGTCTTTTATCCATTTTCAGACTGAAAGTGGAGCAATGTTTTCTAACGCTTTATTATTCCTATTCTTGAGCTTTAAAATCATCATTTAGCATATCAGGATTCGAAATCTATATTTTTAAAAAATGCGTCGTTAAAAAGATGGATTTAATTTTTCATTCAAATAGGTGGAGTCACATTTATTGACACCGATAAAATCAATTACTAAATTTCCAGTGGCCATAGAAGTTACATATTATGAAGAAAAAATAATAATGGATGCTTTAATTACACCACCTCAGCGAAGAATAGATTTGATAAAAATTACATGAGATAAAAATTACAATTCATAAACTATGAGTCGTACCCGAGTTAATTTGTAAATGGCGTGCTTAGCAATTTTGAACATTTCAGATTTAAAATAATCCATGGAGTCGCACTCGAGATTCTCGAAGACTCAATTTCGTTATATTCAACCTGCGGTAGTCAAGAAGTCTTTCTGCAAATTCTTCTTGCGGATTTTTTAGAGTTTTAGAAAGGAATGAGAGCTCTTTTTACCAGATTTATATGGATTTTATAGTCGAAGGAAAATTAAGTATGATTTGATTGATGAAGAGTAAGGGAGAAGGTAATTAAAGTAAATAATAGAAATAAATCCCATAAAAATCCTGAGGCGATAATTAGTTATTATCTTATAGTTATAGATTTATCTTGACATACCTATCGGATGATAATCTTCTCTTAGATGATTTTCTATTCCAAATGTTAATTGAAGCAGCAATTTGAGTTTGATAATGCTTATACATATGGAAATTCTGTAGTTTGTATGTGATTATTAACAACTTTATTGGGCATCTTTGATTGGTTTTTACACTCATTAAGTGATATCAATTTTTCTATAATTTCCATAAGCTTAATGAAAAGAAATACTGATGATCTTCATGTTAAATATCAGCTACTATTCTTGCTAGGATTGATGACATATTATGCGTCAGAATTATTATGTTCCCATAGTTATTAAAGCTATTAAAGAAGCTATGATCAAAGTCTGTATAAAGCTTTAGCCATTTTAGAAAGGAACATAGTAGATATACGGTATATCCGAACTAATAAATCGAGAGGATTGAGAGTCCATATTATTTAAATCATAAATTATTAAAGGAACATTAAAATTAAAGATATAAATAACAGAATGTGTTGAATATTTTATTTATCAAAGAATTTCACCAAAAATAAAATATTTTTTGTATCTGGAAGCCTTCATTTTCCCCAACTGCCTACACACACTTATCTATATTAGTGTATATGAACACACAATGACCAATTAGAACCATGATAAAACAGGCTTACTCAAGTGAAAAAACACAATTCGACAAATTCCAGTCAAAGGTCTGGAAAATATCGATAACCATTTGAATATCCAGAACACTAAAACATAAGGATATGTGCTCTGAAGCAATTGTGACTCTGGGCCAGTTTGAAAGTATCAACACGCTTGCAATTTTTGAAAAAGTTCAAATTTATTATCTTTGTCTTTCTAACGGCAACATAAACAATGAAATTGTAAGCACATTTCTATCGATTATGTGATGTCATGTCTTAAAATAGACAGTTTTTTTTAATGAAACTGAAATAGAAAAGCGCAATGCAAATGCAAATACAAAGTGCGAAATTATAAGAATTATTCTTGCTCAGCAAATATATTTTTATATTATTCATTCACAAATTTACATATTTTTATCATTCCTTGCTCATTTCTTCATAAATATATGACGAGCTAATTTTATAAAAGGCAACTTGTCTTGTGCTTCTTTCACTTAAAACCAGCTCTTGATTTATTTGAAATTAATGAATTTCGTATTTCGAAAAATTCTTGAGCATAATCTAGAATAAAGCTTTAAAAATGATTTGATCGAGAAATAAGAAACTATAATGTTATTAGTTATAATTATTATTAACAAGTTTATTCATTATCCGATAATATCTGATTATATCTCAATGCTATCCCACTCCACGCATACCCATTATCATGGCACTTAATAAGTCAACCAATAAGCTATTGCGTAACATTATTCGAGGCATTTTTATCGTGTCGTGATAAGATATCCTCATCTAACCACCTAAGCATTCATTAATTAAAATATCCATTCATACCAAAATTTATTTAAAATTTCCTAGTTTCATCAATAACAGAACATTCTGCAAACTTTACCCCTTTTGGAAAAGATTTATCTATTAATGCTTTCAGTTCATGAATTTATGTCTAATTTATGTCTAATTTATGTCATCCGGACAATGAAACCAAAACTTATTTAATGTCAAGGTGGCATGCATAATAAACTGTGGAGTTTCACAGAATATTATTATTGATTTACGGAGATGCTTGACGGAATTTGATGATTACAAGATTAAAAATATCCAGACAGATTCTTTTTCATCGTCTCGATATTTGATTATTATTTAATTGTTAAAGCTCATCATGGTGATTTATTCGATTTCTGACGAAATCATTCCTCAATATTTGCCTTACAACCGGAATTTGAGATCAAACATGTGGGATGGAATTTCGAGTTATTGAATTTTAATTAGCTACATCAGAAAAGCGTGAAGATTTGTAAAATGCAAACTTATGGATGAGTTGGTATTAATAAAGGAATTTCATTACGCATTTTCTCAGAGTTTTTATTATTAATCCTTGTCTCAAATCATCATATTTTCATTATAATTTCATTATATTTATAAACAAGGAAAGGGAAATACTGATCCGATAAATTATCAGTAATAAAGACCGACTAAACACATTATTTTTTCCAAATATTTTTCAAGTTCACAAATTATTAAATTTTCTTTTAAATTGATTTTTATTTATTTTTATTGTTTTGAGAAATTTTTATCGATTTAAAATTTTAAAGATTTAATTCCAAATTTTTATAAAATGATATTCTTTATTTGCTCAATATTATTTATTTGCTTAGATAATTGTATCTAAACCCATAATTCGATGTCGTGAGTTTTCAGTTTGTTGTCAATGTGTGTGTGTGAGAGAGGTTTATAATTCAAAAAAGATGAAGATAAATAATTAAAAAATATTTTTAAATTATTATAGTAAAAATATTTCATGTTTGTATTTATAAAATGGTCTTGGTCAAAACATTACTGTAATCTCTCAATTGGTTAAAAAAATATGAAATTAGTTAAAATAATTTTGTATAAAAAAAGTAAAAAAGTTTTAGAAAATAACATGGCCACCAAGCACGTGGGTGCTATCCTTGGTTCGCTGTTGCCAGAAAGATTCAAAATTGGTGATAATGTCGAACACTTTATTAAAAAGTGTAATTGATATTTTGAGGCTGGGAAAATTCCAAAGCATGACCAATACGCTATTGTATTAGCACGGTTCGACGACGGCTTAGTGGAACAATTTGAGGAGACAGATACCAAGATGGGGTATGAGGACAGATTGAGGAACGCGCTTGGTCCAAAAATATCCTTCGCTCAAGATTGGATGGAGGCCTGAGATTTAGAAGGAAGGCCGCATCGGCGGATGTGTATTTTAAAAAGGTGAATAAACTATTGGAAGACATATTGTCTTACAATGTAACTAAAGAGAAGTGTGTCGGAACAATACACTAAACAGTAAACCTAAGTGTGAGCATGATACCTAGATATAAGTAGCCATATTGATATTTACAATATAAGTAATTTACATAAAATAAACAAAATAAAAACTAAAATAAGCAAACAAGGCAGTGCCTACAACATAATAAATTGTAAAGTAGCAAAACAAATTGTAACGGGTAACAACAATGATAGGAAAGAGAGTACAATGGAAAGTCGTAAAATTTATGAAGAAGGAGATAACTGACAATGTGATAGAGGAGCAGGGAGACCAGAAAGAAGTAAGAATATGAACGATCAAGGAGTTAAAGCTTTCCCAGATTTTTCGTGATAAATTGAGAGGGAGACTGGGCATAACTATTGTTAATGATAAGAGTTTTTAATAAGGGAACATTTATTTATTACAATTGGGATGTTATATATCATCTCATTTCAGATTATGTAATCACAACATTGGAGGTTAATTGGTTAGTAGCAACTGGCCAATTGCGCAATCATTAACCTATTTACGAATCTCCCTTACAACTATAAAAAGAGAGAATAAAGAATTTTAATGCTTGTTAGACACAAGCGCAAGAGTAAAAATCATGGATAAGACGATATTAAAGACACTCGATCAGTAGAAATCGAATATACAAGTGAAAGTTTACGATGTGCCGACGACAGTCGCTTAGAAGTTGTTGGTAGAATAAGAATAAAAGGCAAGTTAGGAAGTCAGTCTAAGATGACATCATTCACCATAAATGATCACATCAAACTGAAGATTATATTCGGAATAGAGTTTAAAGAAGAATTTGGATTAGAGTTATAATGGAAAAAGAACTCTCAGCACAAAGAAATAAAATTAAACACTTCCATCTGTGAGATAACAACGAGATTTGTTAAGAGTATAACCGATGAAGATAGATTCAAGAAAACAAAAGAATGTCTTGCGGTGAAAGAAGGATCTCGTTTATGGGGAATATTAAAAGCAAATAGTAACATATTCATGGCAGATCATAGGGACATTGGTTGTACAAAGTTAGTAAAACACAACATTGTAACAAATGGGAGCCCCATAAATGTCAAAACATCGGAGACAACCAGCAAATTTAGAAGGAAAGATAGATGAGGCAATCAAGAATTTAAGAGAAAACCACATTATGAGAAAATGTAATTCACCGTGGAATACACAACTTGAATGTATATGGAAAATAGATAGAAAGGATATAAGATTATGCCTTGATTTTCAATAACTAAACTTAATAACGGAGAGACAAGCGTTTCTCATGCCAAATATAGAAGAACTATTAGACACTCTACAAGGCCCTAAGTATTTCAAAGAATCACAAAAACAGCATTCTCGGTGAAAGAGGGGCAATACTGTTTTACACGAATGCCGTTTGAGATCGCAGCAGCACCAGGAACATTTCAAGAATTGAAGACAAAAATATTATGGGATATGAAAGAAAAAGGAGCCATTGTATAATTGGATGATATATTAATATTCTCAAAAACGATAGAAGAACACTACGAAATATTGGAGGAAGTAATAAAAAGAATAGGAAATGCAGGACTGTGCATTAATCCAGGAAAATGTAAAATAATTAGAAGAAATTAAGTTCCTGGGTCAAATCATAAATGAAAAAGGTATTAAGACAGACTCAAGTAAGATTGAAGCAATAGATAAATTTGAAAGACCAAAATGTATAAAAAACTTACGAAGCTTTCTTGGAATTTGTGGATATTACAGGAGATTTATAAAGGAATACTTGAAGAAATCAAGAGCACTGGAAGAATGGTATGGTAAAAATAATGAAAAACTCATCTGGAATGAAGTATGCAGCAACGCATTCGAAGACATGAAAAAAGCGCTAACAGAAGCACCGATCTTGTCATTCCCTGATTACAACAAGGAGTTCATCCTAGATACCGATGCAAGTTTCGACACAATAGGAGCGGTATTATCGCAAAGAGATAACCAATGAAATGAACGAGTCATTGCGTACGGATCTCATGCAATGAGCAAACATGAGAAAGGATATTGTATCACAAGGAAGGAATTATTGGCTATATATTACATCTGTCAGCATTTCAATCACTATTTGTAAGGAAAAGGATTCACACTAAGAACTGTTCATAAAGCAATCACATTCATGCTGAAGACAAAGAACCCCAAAACTCCACAAATCCAAACACGATTAAATTATCTAAGCAGTCTGGATATAAACATGATTTTCAGAAAAGGAGCTAATCATGGAAACGCAGACATGCTTTCAAGGAATACCTGTACGACATGTTCCTAATGTCTAACGAAACACGAGAACCTGAGTACGGGAAAAATGAAGGCCCGGATATTAACAATAATTACTGAGAACAAAGGAAAAGAATGGCAGATTAACAACGATGAGATAGAAATGATAAAAAGAGGGATAGGTCGAATACGAAGTAGTAATTTCATGCTCGACGGAGACACAATAAAAAGTAAAGAAAACAAAATTTGGATACCAACAGAGAAAAGATGAGAAATGATAGAACAGACACGCAAATTGCTGTGTCACGCAGGAACGTAAAAAGTCACGTAATACATAAAAATAATTCCGACATGAAAGACATGAAAAAGAAAATCAAAGAAGTTATAAGTCAGTGTGAACCATGCTAAAAAACTAAAGTGACAACAACAAAACGGAAGAACCAAATCAACAGCAAGCGAGAGAGCCTTTTGAGAAAATATATATCGACCGTTGAAAGAAGCGAATAGAGGAGAAAAATATATACTTGCAATAATTGACCAGTTCAGTAGATACATAATAGTGACACCTATAAATAAACAAAACGAGGAAAAGTAGAAAGAGTGATCCAGAATCAATGGGTATTAAAATACGGACCACCCAAGGAAATAAGCGTAGATTGTGGAAAATATTCCGAATCACAGAGAATAAAGGATATGGCTTTCAAAATGGGAACGGAGTTGATATTCTCAAACCCTTATCATTACAGTGCTAATGGAATCATTGAACGAGAATTTCGAACGATTAGGGATTACATAAATGCGACGGTGAAAGAAAGACAAAATATGAATTGGGCTTTAATATTACCAGAGATAGAATACACGTTGAATGCGACAGTACAAAAAACTATAAAGGTCATTGCAGCAGAAGTCATATTCTGGAAAAAGATAGACAGATTACAGTGGCAAACAAATAGTAGAATAGACAGAGACGAGTTAAAGAAGAACATGGAAGAAAAACAAAATAGCGTTAGAAAAGCAATAACTAATAGTAAATTCAAAGAAAAAGATCAGGTACTAATAAAGAAAGAGATGAAGAATAATGATCAGGGAAGATATGAAGGCCCATACAAAGTGATTGGGATGAATCATGAAAGAAGCTATCAATTACAAAATGGAAAAAGAGCAGTATAACAAGAAATATTGAAAAAAATCATGTTTTAAAAAAGGGGGTATGTGAGGTTTTTAATTTATATGATGATTAATAATTATAAAAAATATTTAATATTAATCTTGTTCAGACAATTATTGTAATCTCTCAAAAATTTAAAAACTATTAGTTAAATTTTGAAAAATTAAAATGTGTTAAAAATAAATTTATATTAATTTAAATGTAAATTATTAAAGAAGGAATATTTGTTTAGAAAATCTGTAATATGAAATATATTTTGTACACATTGAGAATTATGAATTTTGACTATAACCTAAAAAACGAAGAAGTCTTAACACCAAACAAATACTATTAATAATAAAATACCATAATATGACGGGATTAATGAAATAGAATACAATGGATAAATTACAGAATATAAAATACAGACATATGAAATCGTAATAAAATAATAAAGCAATGAAAATAATATAAAGCAATAATGATATAATCAACACAAATAATTAAAAAGATTAAAAAAATTTTTCCGAAATGACTACTAAGACTAAAAATAGAAAATGAATTGAAATAGTCCAAAATAAAAATTTAAAATATCTTAAAGTAGGTAATCATAAATAAAAAGAACAAAAATTGCACGAAAATAAAATAAAAACAAAAATAGAGATAATAAAATCTTAAAATAAAATGAATTAATAATTATATATAAAGTTAAAGAATGCGGCAACACGTGCCCTTAAACAAATTATACGAATGAATTGACAACAAAGTAATTCACGACAACTCAAATTCTGAGGGATCAATTTACAAGTCGGAGATTATAAACATTCAACGAGACAAATCATAGGTTGACAACACGGAATAAAACAAATATAAGAGTAAGAAACGGAAAGTGAACAGAAGAATATCAAAGAAATTCTCTTGTGCAAAGAACCTCGATTATTCATACGATCAATACAACTGCTATATTTGGTCGCCCTGCAAGTGCCATTCATTACATTGAATCGATAAAAGGAATTCCTAAATTTCGTAAGAATATTATATTGCTTTAAGAATAAATGTTAAACGATAACTTTTCATAACTCACAATTATATTAAACAGTAGCTACTTACTGTTCATTTGTTATATTTATATTGTCTATTGTGATAACTTTAGTATATTTTGCTAACCACTAATCATATAATTTAACTCGAATCCAGTACATATAGATCCTAGATTGAACCCAGTTCAACGAGAAATAATTTACTTAATTCAAAAATTCAGAACAAATTTAGTTGACGGAGTTACAGTGTCAAGTAGACCTAACCTCCAATAAATAAATTTAGGGCTCTTACAGGATTACCTATAAGAGACCAGAAACTTCAACAAACAACTCTATCGGAATAGTCTTTAAATTTCCCTAATTAATAAAAAATCAATAAACCCCTCCGAAATTGCCTGGTTATTTGTTAAAATAATTATTAAAATGAAATCATTTATATCGTATTAAGAAATCATTTGTATTGATCTATTTAGTGTTAATACATTTTATTATTATTAGTTCTAATTATAAAATGCACCTTCTGGAGTCAGTTGTAATATTTATAATAATATTAATAAGGTATAGAGGTCGCATACGTTGGGAAAGCAAAAGCGATTAAATAATCTATTATTATCATCTCATAAACCCCAACATAATTTTACAATAACCGGTCTAACTATTATCTTCGCGTTTGAAATCGAATCACTCAGAATGAGTATCAATATTGTATTTATCTTCCAGCAGAACTGGGTATATACTTCTGAATGTCCTGGCTTGAAGTTGTCTGATTGTTCTTCTTGATAATGGGCGTTTTCCTTACTCTCTTTTTTGTAACAGGGGGCTTTTGTCGTCCAGTTTAAGCGTTGTTGGTCTATTTATATGGGTTTTATTTTAATGGAATTCCTATTGAAATATGGGCTTATTATTTAAATTCAATAGGACTTTTGGGTTTTAAAGTGGGTTATTATTTTCGTTAAAAGGGCTTCATTGTATGGAAATTAGGTCTTATATTTTATTAACAGTTGATTTAATCACCGAGCCAAGTTAACTGATGTTAATTTATTGTTTCTATACATCAGATGTTTTGGTCAAATTGACATTTTTATTATTGGGTTATTTATCTTTATATACGAATTTATTTTAGTTGCTATCTTTTGTTGATCTTTTTTCACTTTATTAAATTATTATTTGATAATAATAATAATTATTATTATTATTATTATTATTATATTATTTTATCTTTCTTCAAAAATAACCATAAGAACTGTTCCGGAATAAAATTATTATTATAAAAATTGATACTTTCATACACTTTTACAGAAATAGGTCCGATACATATTATAAGACAAAGGATAAAAATTATACACCTGGAAATTAAAAATTGTTAATTGATTATTTTTGCCGAAACCCCAACACAGATATAATTAAAGACATAACAATTAAAAATTAATATGAAAATCTAAATAGATAATAACAATTTAAAATAATGAAACAATAACCAGTCTTTTAATTAAATTAATTATGTAGCGTTCAATTATTTCTGTGAAAATAATTTGAGTCACCTGTGCTGATGGAAACCTGTGATTAATTAATAATAAATCAACGATTTTTCAATCGATAATTTACTATGTTATTAGATGAGATACCGTGAGTTAGAGATTGATGTTTCCATCAATATCTGAAACTTCACAGATTAATAGGTTGGTTATAGAGAATATATATATATATATATAAAGCAATGATAATTTAATAGAATACTTAATTATAATAATAATTGACAAATGTGTTGTGTAATAAATTTTAGAAAGAAGAAGCTGTCCTGCTCCGAAGAGATCTATCAGTAATGAAAAACCGCCGGAGGGAACTAAGTGTCACCCCACTGCGGTATAGAAACTAAGGAAATATGATTTTAGAACTCACAAATTCAGTTACGACTTTTATTCACTGACAACAAATCTCCTCTTGGAGAATGATATCAGGTGATTAAAATAATAATGCAATTATACCATCTGGGATTAATTATTGAATCATGAATAATATGTGGGACAATTGTCGTAGAATGCTAGAATTTTCTGAGATTATCTGAATAATGGAATTGACTCGACTACGAACAATATTTTCACGAATTTGATTTGTAATCACTATGCTTCGTCGTTTTGTGGCAAAAATACTGAATTTTACTTCAGTATTCATAGGGATTAGGAATGTGGGCGCATGATTAATTTTATTTTAGATTTGTTGATCCCCTTAGTAATATCCATCGTAGTCATGGCAATTTGAATTTAAATTTGAATTGTTATGACTGTGAATTTTTATAACGTGAATTAATAATCATTTTTTCAAAAAATTTATGGATATTACTAATATAATTCCGCCCACACACTTACATTTTAATTAATGTGGGTTTACTGTTTTTATTTATTATTATCATGTATTATATATTATCATTATGCAGTTCAGAGGCTTGCAGCTTGCAAGGGTATAATACCGACATAATGAGTACGGTTATCCCTCAGAGACCTAGGGAATCAAAACTAACTCCTTATTACTTTACTATAAATTTTATAAATTATATATGCTCTAAAGGTAGATCCCTTAGAGGTAGATCCCTTTGTTTGGGTTTAATTTACAAAAAATCGTTTATTATTACTTTCAAAAATTATTTCTGCTTTAAAAGGATATCCGAAAATTTCTTCCTAAGTGAATTCTAAATCATAGATAACCAAATTTTATCGAATTTTTATAGAGTGAATTGTGATGAAAATCCATCAGCTATATAGATGCTGAGATTCGGTACTTTGTACTTAGAAATTTCCATCACTCTTAAATTTTAAACCATGTTTTTTACCTTGGACCCTAAATGTTTATGACTTTTAAAGTTCTAAACCTTAAAATTTTTATTAATTTATCTGACCTTAGAAATTTTTATTATTAAATAATTGACATTAAAAATTAAAAATTAAGTTTCTCTTTCACTCTCTGTCTCGATTTATAAATAATAATACATATTTTTATATCTGATTATAGTAATATGTATTTTTTTATTCCTCATTTTAAAATCATTTATTTTTTCATTTAAATATTACATTACCAATCACAAAAATTGAAACATAATTACATGTCATGAAATTACATTTCACAAATAATTACAGATGATGAAGATTCTGTACAGATACATAGTTAAAAGAGTCAAGTTATCAACACAGTTAAGAGTCAAATGATCAAGTTATCATAATCATATTATAAAAGTCATAATTGAATTGTCTGGCTATTGAATTGTTTGGATTCTCGAAGTCCAAATTCTTACCGACATCAGGCATCCAAATCTACGCTCCAGCTTTGGGTGGCCCAAGTTTCCCATTTTAGGTTTGGTTTATGAGTTTAATAACGATTGGTGTATCGGGTCTTTGTCGTCTAGGAGGTGTTATTGGTTTTTTAAACACTGGTTTACTGGGCTCTTCACTTATGAGTTTTTGGAGTGGCTACTATTGTCGTTGTTGCTGTTGTTGGTGTCTCCATTTACTATAGGATTTAACGGTATATGGTGTCTTTTCTTTTTCGCTCTCCTCACGGTCTGAGTAGAGCACTAGGTGTTCCATATCGTTTTCCCAACAGAAGATAAAGAACGGAATTTAGAGATTAGGAATAAACAATATATGAACAATTTTTAGAATGAACAATTAATAGATAAAAAACAAAATCAATGATGAAAAATAAATAATATATAAATTGTAATTGAAATTAGATGAAATACAGTTATAACATATGAATAATCGAAGTACAAAGATTAAATATAAAATGGAATTGAATACAATAAAATTTCTCCCAAAATTTTATTCTGTAACAATATATTTGGAGAAGAATTGACAAGTATAAAATATAATTTAGCATTATCCAAAAGCCTTTT
>JBBMOY010000014.1:0-25065 GCA_037951405.1 Platydemus manokwari | reverse complement strand
AATGTTGTAACTTCCGATGGACATTACTTTGGATAACAGAATTGTACAAGATTTTCTTTAATAAACACTCAATTGTTTTTAAAAAATTCCGGTTTTTAAGTTATAGACCCAATAATTTGTTAGAGTTCCAAAAGGATCGGAATTTTTGTCAATTAATTAATTCGGTTGTAAAGATAGTATTATTATTTTTATAATATAATTACAGATTCGTCAGTATTCGTAAATATCGATTAGGTTCAAATCTTTGTAAAATCGGATTAATTTTTTCCAAATTTCATCTGAACGAATTATTAACGTTTTTCGTTTTGTACTCGACAATTACTTGAAGTTTTTATTATGATCATTCGAAAATTCATTATTTTTCATTACTTTTTATCGTTATTGATTTTATTTTCAATGTTATATCATGGTTATTCCAACCTTTCAAATTATTATTATCACTCAATTATTTAATTATCAACAAAACTAAATTTACTCAATTTTTCTTATTCTGGTTTATTTTCTTCATATTTTATAAATGATAAATATATATATTTCATGCCCATAAAAATGACACATTAGAAGACACATCAGAACTTTTAAACATTTACTGAAACACTCTATTACCTTTTAAATTCACGATCTCCTGGATAATAATAATGTTCTATATTATCATTAATAAATCTCTTTAGCATCGCTGATAATATCCCACCTCTGATTCCTTGTTCACATATTTCATAAATTGTTTGATCAGTAAATAATTCAAGTTCTACACTCGTAACTTTTAATTCAGATTCCCAAGTTAACAATTGTAATGACTTCGGGAATGAAAAGCGGACAGATGGAACTAACTGACACCCTACTTGGTTGTTAAAATAAAGAATCTTTTGAATTTTTGCTCCGATAAATTCTAGTCAGACTTTGCGGAATTGGTATAATTAATATTTCACAAAGAATCTCCTATCAAAAGATTGAAAAGAATGGATTAATAGTGATAAGGATAATAGCTACTATTCTTCAGTATAAAATTGAAATTGATTTATTTTTAACAAATCCCTTGCTCGCTAACATAAATTAATAATATTTAATGTTCATATAACGCTGCTTATGAAATACGATAATCAGAAATTCGTAGTTAATGATCGAATATGTATTCGTTCTCATTAAATGAGAGTAACTTGGTTGTGAAATTATTGTTCCATCTGGTTGTCAAATGAGTTCATTTATATACTGTTTTTGATTGTGGGTTTTGTGAGATTTGTTAGTCATATAATAATAATTTTCCATGGTAATTTCTTACGTTGCCACGGTGATTTAAATTTTAAATTTGAATGACAGTTTCCAAGACAACGTAAATTAATAATCGTATTTCTGAAATTTTACTATAATTATTGTCACCCATAATATGATTTTATTTTATATTTATAAATATTTATAACTGTACTTATTATGAGTAGTTATGTATTATTTATGCGTATTTTTTAATTTATCATTTAATTCCACTTTCATAATTTTTTTAATGTTCACATAATGTGTTTTGTTATTTTCTTCTAATTATATTAATTTAACATTTTGATTGTATTATTTTTTCTTTGAAATATAAATTGGCAATAATTTATAATCTTGTTGTCAGTACCATTATCTATAATTCCATAAACATTCGTTTTGAAATAGCTATTTTTTTAATAATTTTTTAACTTCATTAATAGATGTTAGAAATGTTAGCCCTACATTAAATTTATTAATATGGTTTTTGTAATGCCTTAGCCTTCCATCAACTGGATATAAATCGCTAATATCCAATACAAAAACATTTCCTACATTAATAGAGTTATTTGAAACGAAAGGTAAAGGTAAAAAACTACCTCCAGCTAATACATTTATTTTAGAAATATTTATTTTATATTTTTTAATTCTGATATATTCAATCTGCTGCAATGAATCTTTAGAAAGTTGTTTTCGAATTTTTGAGGGAAACCAATAATTGCTTCTAGCAAATGATTTTCATTAATTTTATTTTATCAATTTTTAAAATTTGATTCGTAAATAATCCTATTGTAATATGTGCATCTTCGTTTGTCTTATGATTAGTATCTTATAATAATATATTAACTATTATTTGACATTTCATGTTTGAAAATTTATTTATGAATTCTAAAATTTCATTTGATTAGAAATTAAATGTTTAGTTGTTTGAGATTTTTAATTGGATTTAATGGATTTCGTAAATATCTGAAATGAACAATTCTTCATTGTTTTTATTTTAATTATTGTTTTCATTAATTAATTAATTTAATTTTTTCATAAATGTTTTGGATCTTTCATGAGCTTTAAAAGCTCGAATGGTTTTAAAGACTTTGTCCCAAATTTGCCATTTATCCTTAATCAATATTAAGATATCATTTTTCTTAGGGTTTTCCACTGATTATATTTCAATTTTTTTGGGGATTTAATGGATGGTGTATAGTAGTAATGAAGACCAGAATTTATAAGCGAATGAGTGAAGCCAGTGAGTGAATCAATTCGATGGTACCTTTGTCAAGGGCTGGTCTTCACTTGTTAGCTTTAGTTGCATTATCTTTTTTCTGTTGGCCCATATTTTCTTAATGTCTTGGCATATCTTGCCAATTCAATTTCGATATTTTCTTTCATTGTTTATATGAAATAACAATCATGGGTATTTTCTGATCATCAGTTACATTATCAGTTTCACTGTCTGGTTATATTATTAGTTTGTACGTTTATTAATTTTAATGATTTGTACAGATTGTCAATTTTTAACACAAAACACAAAAATTGGAACTCCTTGAAGAGTTATTTTAGAGAATTAAATTCAAAGTAGTAAAGACGGGTAATTCGCGGTGCAACTAATTTATGTAGATTCTACATAAAAATTTAAATATATATTATTAATATGAAATATGTCTCTACAGGAATTTTGTTCTCTAGTCGTTACTTTCCATTTTTTGAAAAAACAATTCGAGTTTGTTGGTGTGTGTGAACATTGTATAATTGTATAGAATGAGACTTTACATTTTACTTATAAATATTTGCTGAATAATGATTATTATCTTTTCAGATACTTAAAGAACTTATGTTTTCAGCCAGGGACGCCTTAACATCTTAAGAGAGCGATACTCCAAAAATCCAACAAATCTGATAAAATTTATGTTTTTTGGCACTGTGCAACCCAATATATTAACACATCATTTAATATTATATTTGATATTTGAATTAAAAAATGTGTTGGATCTCATCAACACTTTTTCTCTGTTTGATTTGAAAGTTCGAAATGTCATTGAATATATGTCCCATAAATATTTCTTTATTTTTAATATTAAATAAATTTCTAATTAAAATTTATTATAAATAAAGTTTTCAATATTATAAAAAAAAAGATAAGTATTTCATCAGAAAATTGGTAATTCAGAGTTTTGAGAACAACTGTGATTAAACACAGATATCAGAAATTATGCGACACTGTAAATATTCAAAAGAATGAAGTTTTCAAAAAGTTTTTGGATTGTGTTAAAATTCTTATTAACGATTAACTAATAAAATTATTTATTAAATTTATTTGTTTATCTTAATTGATTTTTAAAATTTAGTGCAATCTAGAAAAAGTTTGTTAATTTTGCAAACTTTGGGTTTAAATTTTTGATTTTTAATTTTCAGATAAAAATGGCTATGCATATTCCTACCGCACCTGGATATCTTTCAATGATGAAAGAAGGTTCAAGAGTATGTTATTAAATTTTATATGTCTTAGAATTACAATATTTGTCACAGTATTTCCAAGGTTTAGAAGAATCAGTTTTTAGAAATATCCAGGCTTGTGTAGCTTTAGGTCAAACTACCGCTTCAACATTTGGCCCACAAGGAATGAAAAAGATGGTTATAAATCACATTGGTAAAAAATTTGTTACCAAAGATGCTGGAACTATCTTGCGAGAATTGGAAGTTGAACACCCAGCTGCAAAACTTATGGTTATGGCTGCTCAACAACAAGAACAAGAATCTGGAGAAGCCACAAATTTGGTTATCATACTGTGCGCTTCTTTATTAGAAAAGGCAGAATATTTACTTAGAATGGGTTTATCAGTACCTGACGTTGCTGAAGGTTATGAAATAGCCGCAAAACATTCTTTGGAGATTTTGAGAGATTTAGTCGTTGGTAAAGTCACTGATTTGAAAGACAAAAATATCGTCGGAAAAATCATTAGAACTGCCGTTAATTCTAAAATATTTGGAGAAGAAGATCACATTTCTGATTTGGTTACAGATGCTTGCAGTAAATATTTTTGATATTTTCTTTGAGATGTCTATTTAAAATCGTGTAGTTCGTGCTCTTCCAGAATCTTCATATTTTAATGTTGATCATATCCGTGTCGTCAAAATTTTGGTATTTTTTTAAACATTTTATTAAATGATTCTGAATAAATTCAATCAAAACAGGGCAGCGGAACAAATTCGTCTCGACTTTTTAACGGAATGGTATTTGTTAGAGAAGCTCAAGGCG
The DNA here is from genome assembly GCA_037951405.1 of Platydemus manokwari. Lineage (NCBI taxonomy): Eukaryota > Metazoa > Platyhelminthes > Tricladida > Geoplanidae > Platydemus > Platydemus manokwari. Next base: position 20,567 of record JBBMOY010000014.1, on the reverse strand, counting down.
TTGTGAAAGCATGTAGTGATGCTAAAGTTGTTGTTTACTCTTGCCCATTCGATCAATTGCAAACAGAAACTAAAGGCACAGTTCTCATCAACACAGCCAAAGAATTAATGGATTTCAGTCACGGTGAAGAAATCCAAATGGAAGATCGAGTCCGTGAAATTGCACAGACAGGTTGTAAAGTGATCGTCACTGGTGGTAAAGTCGGTGAATTGGCATTGCATTATGCCAACAAATATAATTTGATGGTTGTTAAACTCGGAAGCAAATTCGATGTTCGACGAGTCTGTAAAATCACCGGAGCAACTCCAATGCCAAAATTCAGCACACCAACACAAGAAGATTTGGGTTATATTGCTAGTGTACGCACAGAAGAAATCGGCAGAACAACTGTTGTATTGTTTGATCAGCGTAAATTATTGGCATATTTTATGGAGTTTGGTTTGAATTTTTATGTTTGTAGATGTTCAAGAAGGAGCCATATCAAGTATTGTTGTTCGTGGAAGCATGAATGATGTGATGGAAGAAGTTGAAAGAGCCATTGATGATGGCGTCAACACATTTAAATGTCTCACTCGGGAACCAAGATATTTGGCTGGTGCTGGTGCCACTGAAATTGAATTGGCCAACAGACTTTCAGATTTCGCTAATTCTCAGACTGGTTTGGTGCAATATGCTATCAAGCAATTTGTTCTTGCATTTGAATCGATTGTCAAGATATTATGTGATAATTCTGGAGAAAATGTAATATCGATTGATTATTGATTATTTTATTGATTTATATATAGGCCACTGAACGCATTGCAGAATTGAAAGCTGCTCATAGAGAAGGCAAAATTAATCATGGCATTGTTTCATCTGGTGAATGCCGACAAGTTGTTGATGCCGTTGAAGCCAATATTCTCGACACTTATACTGCCAAATATTGGGGTATTCGTTTTGCCACTGATACGGCTATAACGATTTTACGAGTTGATAATGTATGATGATGATTATGATTATGATTGAATAATTAATTATTAATTAATATTTATAGATTATTATGGCCAAGGCTGCAGGTGGACCAGCTGCTAAACAACCAGGCAAACAGGATGAAGATGATGATTAAATTTTGTACACATTTATACATGTATTTGGATCAATTTCAATAATAATACATTTACTGTGTATGCCATTCGACTTTTCTATCTTCATTATTTATTGCTCTCATTCACTAATATCAACATTTATTTATTCATTCAATGTAAATTCATTACTTGAATTTGCCATGTGCTGAATAAGTTTCTTCGAGATCTATTCTGTCAGTATTCCAAAATATATCACGATGAAGCCTTTCTGGTGCCGTATCAGCGACATCGTTACTGATGCAGTGACCGATCTAATAATAATGCTATATTTCAATTGTTTTGTTCTTAGCTATTTTAGAAATTTGATCTGGTGAAATGATTTTTTATTATTTTATCATTCAGATTTTGGTTGCGATTAATAATTCTATTGATGAGAAGATTTTAGATTGATTAACTTTATTTTTGTATTTGTTTTTTATTTCTTCTAAAATTCATTACACAATTTTTAATTGTATAAATATTGAAATCATGATAATCATTATTCTGATCTTATGATTAATTCACCGTAAAATTTCACTGATTCATTGTTGGAATATTTTACCATGGTGATGACCTACTTTTCAAAAATAGTTCATAAAACTGATTAAGCTGCACTTCAGTAACAAATATTTAATTCGAAACAATATATTTAATATTAACATTTTAATTTTATTCGAACGGCTCATTTGACTTATTTTATTAATGATGAATTTTCGTTTGTTAGGTAATTTTATAATTTTTAATAATTTAATATAAAATTTAATTTTTATGAATAAAGTTAAACAATTATTTAAATTTTTTGGTGTTATGAATCGATGAAGAATTTCAAGTGATTAATCGTACCATGTTGATAACAAAAACTTCAATGAAACTTGTTAATGAAAAAATAAAAAATGATTAATGAAGTCATAATTAAATAAAATAACACTTTAAATATTAATTTTATATTTATATTGTAATTTAATTCTTTAAGAATACCACGTATCCACCTTGGAACATAAAATGAAATGATTTGTTGGTTTTTAATTTATTCTTACAGTTCAGTTTATATTTTACATTTAGGATATCGAAAGGGAACAAAACATAATTGCTAACCCTATTCTTATCATAGCAATTCTATAAGATTTTTTGATTTTGTAAATTTAAAATTTTTTTGATCATAAATCGAATTAGTAAATTCCTTGTTTAATATTCGAATATCACTTGTTTTTATCAAATAATTGTAAAAATTCAGAGTATATCGCAATTTGATTACAATGTTAAAAAGTGATCCTCATTAATTTTCAATAAATTGCAATTTGACTTGTTTTTCGAATAATCGAATTTTAGGAGATTTTAAAGTTCTAATACATATTTAATATGTTATTTGGGAAAATTAAAATTCTTTTAAATTTCTTAAATAAAAAATTCAAAATAATTTTAATGAATATGATTAATTAAGCTTCATAGATTTTTTTAGGTACACTCAATAAATTAAAAAAAATTGTTGTAAGACTTTCGTAACTTAAGCTCTGAATTACTAAGGTATTTGGTAATAATTATCAACATGTTATCATACTAACAAAAACAAAACTACCATCCAATTGTATAAGATCACTTCATCAATTTCAAAATTTTCCTCATCATTACCCATTGGATTCAATAATCCGATAGCACACTTATTTTAAATTATCAAAAAATATTATTTTTAAATGTATCTACCTTCAATAATCCCATGTAGACAAGAAATTGAATAACAGTTTGAATGGGGAAATAAATATCGATACCGTTATAAACTGTCAATTGAGATCCAATCAGAGAAAAAAGAAAATATGAATACACAGCCAAAGTATTCACCTGCGAATAAAATTTAATATCGATTTTAACAGTTATAATATAACACAATTGAATCAAATAATGAGGGAATAGTTTCGATTATAATGATTAACCGTTTTAACAATATGTGGGCCACTTTTCTAGGTCCTCTAGAATGAAATAATGTTATTCTTCAATTTCCACTCCATTGTCCCATTCATATTTTATTCACGATTCTGGATTATCCAAATCAATGTATTGATTATAATTCAATGGTATTTCTTCTTCGTCCAGAATTTTAATTGTTTTTGTTTAATCTAATGGGATTATATTTCTATCTTCTTTAATCTTAATTGTGGATTATTCTTTTATCTTCTTACCAATTGAGAGTTGTAATTCTCTTATATCTCTACTTGTAGATGGTTTGGTTCCTTTCTGTTGGGATGTGGGTTGTTTTATTTGTAAAAATATTATGAAAATAGAATTTTAAATTTGATATAACACTTACTATTTTTATGTTACTATTTTTATTTTCTTTGTGTTTATTCTGTTATTTCGGATCAGATAAAATTGACTATTTTTCTAAATTTACAAATTGTACTTTTATTATTATTATCGTTATTATCATTATAATGTTGTTGTTATTATTATTGTCGTTATTATTATTTTAACCTTGTGTCGCTTTTTTGCTCCCTCTGGTTTACAATTCAAAAGAATCAAAATTCAAAATGTTCAAGATAATTATTATAACATGCAATAATTGCTTAAAGATAATAAAATATATAAGATATTAATAATAATGCACATAAAAATAAAATATCGATTTGTCACAATAAAGCATATAAAAGTAAAGTATTAATTTGTCTCAACTAATATTTATAATTGGATTGAATTTGAGATGTTGATATTCGGGATGTTGGTACTTGCAGAAATAGTCAAAATTAGATTGTTCTGAATTATATATTGAAGCATTTGGTGTATTGTTTGGGAGTGGGAGGTTCAGGGATATTTATTGATTGGGAGGTGTTTGGATTAGTTGACGATATTTGATTAGAAGGGTATTGAACAGTGTTCTGATATAAGGATTGATTACTGGTTGACAAATTGAGTTTGAAAATTGATTAATTATTGATTAAGAGGTTGTTGAGTGTAATGTGAATTATTGATTGATCGAAGAGAAATTTGATTGATTGAAAAGGGATTATTGATTGATTCCTTGATGGGTTAATTGATTGATTTTAATTGATGGGTTATTATTGGTTGATGGGTTAATGTTGTGTAGTGTATCCTCAACAAATTCGAAATTGAGATTGATTATTGATACGAAGATTTAATAGGTAGATTATTGAAAAAGACCTTAGAAGCAAAGTTGGAAAGATTTATTCGTGCTTATTACCGATAGAATTATTTCTGTTATTGGTTGTGTTTGATTCCCTAATATCTAGGAAGAAATATGAAGCACAGAATTTTGACAAGTGAGTAGGGAAATAAAAGCAAATATCGAAAGAATTAAATACCAACCATTAAAATAAACAGATTTGAGTATAATACGTCATAGTAGGAGCATATCTGAGTGACAAACTGTTTACAAACTATTTTTGCCTACAAGAATAGAGTCTGTAGTAAAACCAGCCCATAGGAATCTTGTTTGTAAGAGTAGAAGTAATTTGTTACCTTCACTGTATTTGTGATTAATCAATATTTCAGTTAATTATTTCGTCTTTCCTAAACTTCTCAATACATTACTATATAATGCAGATATAATACATGGATATACAATTGGTCAAATATCAACAATTATACTCGTTTTAGAAGTGATATTTCTGTCAAACATAAAAGTTTGAAATTTGACGCTCAAAATATTTTAAAAATTATCTAAGAATAATTAGAAACTTTTAGGATGTAATTCTAAGCAAGATTTAAGCAATTATTTAAGTCACAATCATAGTGAGGAAAATTTGTTAATAAATAAATACAACATTACATAACCTGCGTGTATATCAAAGGAAATGTAAGTTGATCACTGAGAATTATTTCAAATAGACATTTTTTGTAATCATTGATTGCCTAGAATTATTCTGGATAAATACCCAAAATATATCGAAATCTTTACCTCAACAATGAAAACAAAGCCGTGAGTATTGGATAACAATTCTTCATTACGTGCAGAAACTAACAATGATAAAGACCAACAGATTGGAATGAAAGGATGAACGTGTAGATAAGGAATACTGTTAATCATCTCCGCCTCTCTTGAGGTCAATACTCCTGAATATATAAATATTTCATGGGAAACATATCTCAACATTAACCTCGCTTGACTAAGCTTGCTATATCTATGAACAATTTATGACGGTGCACGCGAACAATGGTCATAATCAGAGCTGTATTCAAATATCTGATAATATTAGCACGGATCATTGTTTCTCTGTGACCATGACCATATAAATGAAAGGATAACAGGCTGATTATCTTCATATTCCATGGTATCATTTGAAATCGACGAATAAAATTGGCATAAACTGCCGAAATGAAGAATCCAAGAATCACAGCCATTGGAATTTTAGATTGGTATTCAAATAATAGTTTCACTACCTCGGTAAAAAATCTAAAACATATTTCTTGCTCAAGACTATCTGTTCAGATATATTCATTCAATTTAAACACTAACAATTTTTGGGGTTTGGGTAAAAGGAATCGATATACGACATTGATGGCATAGAAGAGAATCAAGAAAATAACAAGTTCAACAATAACCAGCTTGTGAATTCCACCTCGCCATCTAAACAAGTAATTTAATAAAAATATTTATAAACTTACATAATTAAATATCGAATAAAAATGAATCGAATACTATAATGAAATTAGGGTTTATTCTAAATGAAAAAACCTAGGCAGAATATGTGCGTGTTAATACATCTCATTTCTTTGAAATGTTTATGAGGAATACAAAATATATTTTATAAAGTAATGCATTATAAATAAAATTGTATTCAGATAAATTGATTGATAACGCATTAATCGAAAAATTAGATAATTAGGTACACAAAAATTCATAAATTTTTATATTCTTAATACACTTATTTGCATAAATTTATGATCTGAATGTCACGCTTGCTAAAACCTATCTTAATTATTTTGTTTCATCATAATCATTATTTTGAGATTTTAAAACAATTGTCATTATCAGATTAACGCCACGCTTAATTAACTTTAATTTTAAAAACCACAGTGATATAAATATTTGATTTCTAACTATAAAACCTGTTGGGAAAAAAAGAGAAGCTGGTACTTGACAAAGATAGTAAAGGCACTGAGAGTGTATCCGTGGACAAGAAGATATCCGTAACCTTGGCTCATACGATTCATGGAAAAAGAAAAAAACATCTACTCGGAATCGGCAAGATATCAAATCACATGAAAGAAGCATGATCTGATAAATAGAGTAATTAAATGAAAATCAAGCCCATAATATCTGGCAACAGTAGCCGAGAAGAAAAAGACCCGAGGAAGAAGAACTGGAAAGTGGACTTGAATGCCTGAAGTTAAGAGAGAATCAATCTTTGAAGAACAAATTTTAGAATTCCTTCGAGAGCTGCAAATCAGTCTAGTACCGAAGACATTTATTGATTAAATGCCTTTGTGGCAAATATTTATAATCCTTCTTTAAACACTGTTTTCACATATTAAACATTGATGACCTTTCCTTACGATCCTTTATTATAACTTTTATGACTTTATTCTTTACAGAATAATTGTAATATATTTTTTGTACAGAATATTTGGAAAAATAAAAGTGCATAAAATGATAATTATGAAAATCTATTATTATTTATATAAACTTACTTATTTATTTTATAATTCAAAAATGGAACAAATTTAATTTAAATCGAATTTAACTTATAAATATTTATAATGTCAAAGTACTCTTAATGATAAAATTGAAATTAAAGTTGAAAGTAGTAATACGTTTAAAATTTTGGAAGAGTTACGATAAAATTCCAGTTACGAAGTACCTGATAGCAGCAACTATATGAGCTGATGAAGTTTATCACAAATCACTCTCAAAAATCGTGATCGATAGTTAGACAGTCAGAAGGGAATATTTGATATAATCGATAATAATTCTGAACTAATTCCACACACTAATAATTGATATAAACGATAATAACTTAGAAAGCAATATGTTGTATGTGTTAATATTAACTAAAAACTAATTCTAACCTCAATAACAATTTCAAAAAAACTCCAGCACTGCTCGTATGTACACTACTCAAGTAATGGACAGTCATGTTTAATTAAATTAGTAATTATTGATTAAAAGTTTATAAGAATATGAATATATAATCTATATCAACGTTTTAATTTTAAATATTTTAATATCTTTGTTGAGTTTCATGTCGATGAAATATACTTGACAAAAAATATTTTTAACCCAACCGATGAGTTCTAAGTTTGTTATTTATACTGTAATTAATTATATGTGACAAGTTTCGTTAAAAAGTTATCTTGAAGTTTGTCAAGAAAATTAAATTACTGTGACAAAAGATTAAATATCACACAATTCTAGATGTTAATACAATTCTAATCATATTACTATAATTATAAATAATCTTACAATTTATCAATGTAAAGCAAAATCTAGATAAAATACATAAAATTTCTCAAAAACACTAGTTTAGACTTTGCTCATTAGAAAATTCAATATTTTTCCTGCAATTTATCATTTAAGATCGTTGTAATTGCTTTATAATTTTTTCATCTTTTTATAAAATCCCACTCTATACATTTCCTTTTCATTTTTAATTGATCTCTTAATTTTCTAGATAAAGAGATAAAAGACTGAAGAGGTTTATGATGATGAGCAGAAGCGAAGATGAGGCTTTGCATGAAAGACAACCAGGAAATGATGATTAAGTACGATATAGAGGAAAGAAGACTAAGTTTCATTGGAAGGAAAGTGAAGCATCAGAGGTGTTAAAAAGCTAAAAGCATAGTGAGAGAAAATACAATCACTTTTGAAAACTATATTGAAGCTATTTTGAGTTGGATTTCTACCTTGTAGCAGAAGTTCACTGTAGCATCAATAGCTATTTCATTACATTTGGAATGCGAATGAGCAAACATTTTCTCGCGAATGATATTATAAAAGTAGAATTGCGTTTTATGTTGTTTTATTTTTACCTGATCATAGTGGGCTTTAGTACCACGTATTAAGATAATGTTACCGGAGAAGTTTACTGAAAAATATGGAGAAACTTTGACTTGGTACATTTTCCAATATCCCTGGTACAGCTATTTTGTGTTTATGTGCTTGCGAAACGGGCTACGCATTTTTTAAAAAGTCTGTTTGTTGTTTTGACAATTTTTTGCTTTGATTTTTAAAAAATATGTACTAATTAAATCTGCAGTTTCAATATTTCGATCACAGTACAGTGATAAGATAATCGCGATGGTGATTAATATTTAGATTTAATTTAGCAATTATATATCTAATCGCGCTGTAACTGAAGTAGAAACCCTGTTGCCGTAGCCAATATAAGCACAGTCAACCACATTTATTTTTAAAGTAGGTTTGAAATACATCATACACTTACCCTTAAAAAATTGGAATCTAGAACCTGCGAAAGCTAAATAAAAGCCCCACCACTCGAATCCTTTAGTAAGCAATGTCGTCTCCCAATCCCTCTAGAATCTAATCATTAAATTTTTTATTAATTAGCAAAGTGTTTATTAACAAATTCAATTATTAAAGGACTTTATAACTAGTTAAATAATTATTTTTTGTTTTTTATGAGAGCACCGTTTAGGATTTCTGTTTAATCAAGTGGGGAAAAAGCCACATAGAAAATTGTAAATTTATCATTGGTTTATAATTATTTATTATTTAACTGAAACCCTAAAATTCTTTATTTAGTAGATATTTCTTAGTGTTTATTAAAAATGAAAATGTTAAAAATAAAAAACTGTTATGTGAATGACGTAATATCAATACTATTTTTATTATTTCGCTTTAGAATGAATATCAGTGTTTAAATAATCATTCGCGATGAGTTGTTAATTTGAAAAATTATGAAATCCATTTAGATTTTATTAAAATATGGGTAAGAACTTTTTCGATAAAGCAGGTGGTCCATTAGATACATATCGTCGGAACATTGGTAAATTTTGTTATAAGATTATTTGCTAAACAATATTAGCTTCTTAAAAAAAGGTTTGTCTAATTTCAAAAAGAATCAGAAAATTGTTAAGGCACAAAAAGAAGTAACCGAGAAGCGCAAAACTACTTCGTATTTTAAAGTAATAATGTTTTACTCTGCATTATTTATGATTTGATTTTATCAGGATTACTTACTGCCGTTCATACTAATGATTCTATGCTTACTTCTTGTTTACTTTGTTATATTTTTTAGCATATGGCAGCAGAATAAAAATTTTAATGAAGTCTAATCATAATTTTTTTTGGGTTTTTGATTTCAACAAAACATAATCCCGTTCAATTGTTTTATTTGGTTTGTTATTATTTTATTCAAATCTAATGCGAATTATCCAAGCACCATTTGATGTTATGAATATTATGATAGGCATGGATTAATTTGGGTTTTGATTAATTAAATTTGATTGGTCATTTTCTTTTTTAATTCTTAGATTTCATATATCGATTTAGATATTTCGAGATTGGAATTAATTGATTAGAATTTTATTAACATTTGTTTGTTGACAATGAATTATATTTCATAATCTAATGTTAATGTTTTTTTTGGTGTTGTAATTATGGTAACAGCTGGTTTAATATCGAATAATAATAATCTATATATGCGTTGCTAGGTAACCATTGAAAGTAAGTCAGTGGCACAATATTATATTAATTTACTTCAAAGTCAGTGTGTCATATTTAATCTTCTTAACCTAATTAGAAATATTGTTTGTAAATTTTTTGAGGATTAATCTTGAATAATAAATTGATTTTAGGAATAACATTTATTTGGATTTTATTTTTCGACTTTATCGACCTCAAATCACATAAATCCGATAATGAAAGTCAAAATATTTTTCAACTTAAGTAATCAATAATTCAAAAATGGGATTTAAATGTTTTAACAATATTTCCAAATCACTTTGTCCTATATTAAATATCAATACTGATTCAGAAAGATTATGTCCATCGTTAATACGAAAGATTTTGTATTATTTCTCACCTTCCATATGGTTAAGTCTGACTAACTAATTGTAATACATATGTTGGGTAGATCACAAATCAATCAAAAGGTTTACAAAAACTAAGGAAATAACCCTAAAATTAGTGGACACACACAGATCTGATAAGCACATTCAGTTTAATATTAATCGATAATTAGAAACTAATTATCGACAGGTACATAATTACAAATCTCAGCAAGCTCAAATGTCTACCAATGGCAGGAGAGATGCGAGAAAAATTTCAAGTAGACTGATTTACGAACAGATTCAGCAAATGGAAAATGAAGATCCGTGACATCAAGCAGACACACTCGATAGGTCTATAAAAGAGACTGAGTTCTATGAATAACTGGTAGTCTTTTTGGTCGGTAACTTGAATGTTAGGCTTATCTTTGTGATTTTTAATAATCAATCTTTCAGAATACTTTCTATTTTGTTTTTCATTTTTGGCCGCTGATCACGTCTTGTGTGATTTGGGATTGTGAATTGTAAATAGATTTATTTGTAGTTGTTTTGAATTACTATTGTAATTTCTTTTTGACAATATAGTTTTAGATCTAAATTGTTGATAAATACATCCAACACATAAAAATCTCAATTTAATAATATATTATCCGTATAATCCCAATGAAAGACGTTGAAAATTGTAAAAATATTGGTTGTCACATTTAATTTATTACTTTAGTTATTCCTGTTATTTGAAACGAAATCAACGCTAGATTAGTTCATCGGACAGATAGAAATCCAACGGTCTGCTAATAAGTCACTTTTTAATAAATTTTCCCCTGATTCAAACCCACTCACAACAACTAGCTCACACTCACTCAACTGAAGATTTACATTTTATACTCGAATAATAGATTCGGAAATTTGAATCCAGAACCAGTTCAATATTATCCTATTTTACTCAATGATAAATAAAAATCTGATATATTTGTTACGTTCGGCCCTTATTGATTTTATTGTTTTACTAAACTTAATTCTATTTGATACCACTACTGTCTTAATCAGTCTCTATGAGTTCTTGATTAAGGTCACAGATGTAATCTACCTTATGTTGATGTTCCATCACCTCGCACAGCCTTATTATGTGATGACAACAGATGTGACAGTAGCGATATATTTTACTTAAACTACTTATCAGTCTCAAATTATCTAAACCTACTTAAACTATTAACTATATATTTGCAATTGATTTCAAGCAATGATGTCACGATTCCTATTGATTAATTACTAAACTTTAATGCTGCAAATGTTTATTAAATATAACACTAATACAAACTGATTAGCAATAATAAAATAAAATTACAGATTAATTTTGAAACTACACTATACATTCAATAAAAAATGGTATAAGGTTACCTTACAATTCCAGAGCAAAACGGCTTATGTGTCGTTCTCTCGGAGTAAAACCAATGTTATCTTCGTCAGAGTGTTTATAGAACACAGCTCTATAATAAAAAAGTATAACGATACAGTATATAATATAAATCAGTATTTTACAGATGCGGTCTTACTTTGGGTCTTCCAGCAAATGCCGGGCACATATAGATTGTAATGACCTACGCATATACCAAATAATAGCATTTGTATTAATTGATTATTGTGCACCTTTAGTACCAAACAAATTTACTGCAGAGGGACAAACAATCCTTGTTGCAGCAATCACTTTACTTAGCTTCATGCATTTAGATATGTCAGTTAATGTTCCGACAACGTAGTCCTTATACGAGTTGCCGAAGTCCTCTAGGACCAGTAACATCCCACAACTATATATATGTGTGTGTATGTAATGAAATCTTTGTTATAAAAATAAAGATCAAAAAGAGTATAGTGTTATTTAGAGTACATCATATTGACTGCGTACATAAAAACAAGCTATATGTAATCACAAACAAATTAAAATGTTATTCAAATTACTGTAATTGAATGTTATTGTTGAGATAATATTATTATTGGGATGGTTGCATTTAAACTAGACTGGAATTGAATTTAACTCTTGGTTTAAGTTGGAATTCGAGAATGGAATTAAAAGATTTATTTAATGCGAATATTGAAATTCAATATAAGGGTTTTTATGGATTCAGGGTAGGTGTATTTGATTTGAAAAATTGTAAAATTGGTTGATTGGATAAACTGTTGATTATAGGTTATCTGCCTCAATGAATTTTTGATGAATACTTTATCATATGAGTGATTTGTTGATGAGATTTATTGTTGGAATAAATCGGCATTAAGGGCTATTTGTTGATTAGTTTATAAATGTGTGCTCTTCGAAGGTTTAGGCTTAATTTAGTCAAAGTGGTCCTTTGTCATAATTTTATTATGATGAATTTATGTCGACAGGTTAACTTAATTTTACGAACATTTTTCTAAAATTTCATGAAAAAAATTAATTTTTTATAACATTCTTGTTTTAGTTCAAATCTGTATGAATTAACTATTCTTCAATATCTTAGATATCTACAAGCGCTTAATATTCAAAGTTACAATAATGGATCACAATTGTATAATTTACAATCGAATCGTTAACGTTCGTACTCTAAAACACTCTAGAACAGGATCAGCACTCGAAAAATGAAATAGCGGTAGAAGTAACAATAATAAAAGATTGGTTGTCAGATTAATCACACACAGAATGAAGACAGATAAAAAGTAACCGACGATAAGATACTGGTAGTTGCTATCGAAATCAAACTTCTTTTATAGACTTTTCATTTGTGCTTACCAACTGTCTCGTAGCTTTACTTTTTATTTGTTAAAATTGTCTGTAACTAGTTTATTAACAAATTTTCTTCTATCTTTCATGAAATTGCGTATCTTGATATTTTTTGAGATATATTAATGACTGCGTTCTACATATGCAACTAAATTTTTGAATGCATTTGGTTGACCCCGGGCATCTGCATTCATCGTGTATGACTGTATTGACTCTTCCGAGGATTATTCAGTAGTTTTCGTAGGTGTTTTGATTGTTTTTGACACACAGCCAACAATTATAGTTTGTAATTGTTTTTGTTTCGTGGATTGATGAAATACTTTGAATGTTTAACAATGAAATTTTGATAGCCGAGGCTTAGAAGTGAATTGTAAGACCTCAAATAAAACCCATAAATGATTGATCAGATCTTAGTTATCGTCAATTAAATATAAACCAAACATCAAATATTAATTCTATGTTAATCTTTTATTATCATCCTTTGGTTTTTATTTGTAAATAGATAGAAATCATTATATAATAAACTAATAATAATAAATTTTTATAATATATAGCGTTATTTTTAATCATTTTGCGAGATTTGATTTATTGATAGATGTCGAATAAGAACAAAGCAGAATTGTTAAACCAAGCTCCTATTTTTATTTCAGCACTTCTTATATTTATATCAATGCCATATACTCGATTCTCTGATTTTGGTAAATTGAATTGTTTTATTTATAAATGGTCTTCAAACAATCCCTGATTTATCTACCAAATATTATCCATCACTGAAAATATGTCAACAATTTATTTCTGGAATTTCTATACGAATGTAAGGGCAGATAAACATTATAATCAATTGTGTTTGATAATTTCATTGACATTGTATTGAAACAAGTAATGAAATCTTGAAAGAGAACAGTTGTATCATCATTGATTTGAGATGATTGAAACATATTCCTCATGATAATCAACGCATTCCAGAAATTACTGAATGCCATCACATGATCCATGAAAACATTCTCCATTATTCGATAAACCTTACACAATTCCAGACATTTCAATAAATATATCTTATTGCTACAGAAATATGAGACCTTATTAATCAATGAATGTATCAATTGAATATTGGAAAAACAATGAAAATAATCTATGCTATACTTATTCAAGCAATCATATTTATTATTGTTTAACAGTTGTTTAATATTTGATAGTGATTGATCTATTAATGGGTCATTTTTACCCAGAAAGCCTTTATTGGTATGAATAATTTTCACTTCTTTAATAAGGCTGGGAAGCCAACTTTTCATATCGATAAAGTTGTCAATCAATTTCTTCATGGAATAAAAATACTCATCGAATATACCATGATAATTGATATTGAATAATTTCTCTAAATGATGATGAACAATTTGTTCCAAATAATTTGTGGTCATTGATCTATTATTATTATTATTGTTATTATGGTTTGATGAATATAGCTGCAACCATGCCAATGATGGATTGTGGAAAGGACATTTAGCATGTGTAATGATAAACCTGTTAGTACAACGTTCGCATATCTTATGATCGCAATTCAACAATATGAAATGACAATTTTCATTTACAGGTCTGACACAAACCAAACAATTATCAGTATTGTCTTCATTAAACATCGGGTTTATTGCTTTGAAAGCTACTTGATTATTGTTGGGAAAAGAAATAATCAAGCTGATGAAATAATTAATTTTATCTTGAAAAAGAAGGATGTCTTTCTTCATGAGGTTTAGAGTTTCTCGGATGAAACTTTGCTGTGATTGCAATGATAGTTGCGGTTGTTTTAAAATTTCAATATCATAAGTCGGAATTTCAAACCAACTGGTTAAATTATCAATCAAGACGGAATTGTGTGCATTGACTGTAAAAGGAGTCAGATTATTGTTGGGATTATTTAGTAAAAACTTCATCGAAATGTCAAACTTGGATGATCTTCTAGGAATCCTCTGAGCCACTTTTTGTACTTCTATATTAATCCCTTCAAATAAATCAAGAAGATATTCGATCTCATTATCACATATTTTAGATTCTTCATTAAGCCATTCCTCTAATCGATCCACTGCTTTCTTCCAGGTTTCATGGAATGTTTGGACAAGCTTTCCCTTTTCAAGCAAGGAACTTGCCCAATAGTTTTCAATATCAGATATAAGCATATGTGAATTTGAAGCAATACATTCGTTTCTATATCGAATAGCATTTTTATGTTTACTTAAATGACCACCAATCAATAAAAAATGGCACTTAATAGAATCTAAAGGACATTTGATGATTTCATTTTGGAATAATATTTCATACGAACATGATCTGCAAAATTTATGATTGCATTCCGTAAATGTGATGATATTTGTATTATTCAATACTTCATAACAAATTGGGCAATTGTTTTCCATATTTAATATTTTCGAGAATATATTTTCATTTATTTATTTAAACAAAGAAATATATTATTTAATCAAAATTTCCTTAAAAATTAATTTTTTTAATATTATAAAATTTAAATAATTTGATGATTTCTTAATGCTTTTGTTGGGGTTTTGAGGATATAATTTTAATCTGATAATGAACTCTGACAATCATTGGCTGTAACAATTTGTATGTATATTGTAGTAATTTATATCGATGTATTTTTTAGACCAATTGAAATGTATCAATTAGTAAATATTAATTTTTATTTGTATTGCAATTCATCTACTATAGAGATGAACTGTGAATATTTATTTATTCTTACATGAATGAAGCGATTATTGTTATTTTTCCTTTGAGTTCTGGAATAAATAATTTATTAATATTATTACGTAATAATCATATTATTAATTTTAAAATGTTTTCTATGTATAGTAACAATTAATTATAATGGCTGGAATAGTTAATTTATTGGAGAATATTATTGTAACAATATTGAATAAATGTATCGGATATTTATAATAATGTAGCGAAATATATTATAGTTGGGGCTATAAGAGCCACCACAAAAAGGTATGTATAGGAGTTGAAAACATTACAACTTCTCTTATTAACCGAAACCACTAAACCGTAATTCTTAAGAAACCACTGGATTGTGTAAGCTGTTATAAAAATTCGTTAGAAACTCGGCTATTGCAGAATCTTCGATCGTATTTGCTGTAAAGCCTTCGATTCCTAATTTCCGATAAGTGGTACCAGAAGCCCTTATATTTTCATCTCGTTTCAATCCAAAGTTAGTTCGATTTATAGTGTAAAATCATCATCCATATTATATAAAGTATCGTATATCATTTTATCATTGAGTTGTATCTCAAAAACCCTCTTGAGGTAACTGGTGCAACTTCTTTGGTTGAAGTTCGCAACCGTAGCTTATTCCAGAATTCGTAAAGTAGTCGTTTCTGTTTATAAAAGTAATTATAACGCAATATTAAAATCAATTGCTTGCATATTGTATAATTTTTGTATCACTGTTTTCCTGCATAATAAATCTTACTGTAGTTAATAGTTTGTTGATTGATTATATCTCGGAAATTGATAATTTGAGACTGATTGTTATAATAAAATTGAGTCATTATTGACAATCATACTATCTCCATATAGTATTGATTGCGAGGTGAAAATATATAGGTTAAGGTTTTATATTTTGTACCTTGGGCTTGATTAGGACTCATAAAGACTCATCAAGGCAGTAGTGATCCACAATAGTAATATTATTGAGACTGATAAGAATTAAAATGAAAACCATTGTAAGCCCCAAACACAACACTTTATACAATATTAAATGTTATTTTCAATAAATTTTATTTTTTATAAAAGTAGTGCAGTAACGGTTTTTTGAGTCCAGATTTATACCAGTGTTCTTCAAAAGGGGGGCGAGAAATTTCATTTTCGACACTGACTTATATTAGGACAAAATTTAAAGATCTGAAATTAGTACTGAGACCAGCCATCGCCGAAATAGAGCCAGGTTTTGATGTCTTATGCCAGGATATGCAAAATCGTGGTTTTATTAGATATATTTAATTTTTTGGTGGTTAAAAAATTTTTATTAAAATTTTTTATTATTTTTATTGTAGTTCCTAGTAGTTACGAAAATATTTGAACTAGTAAAGTGGGTTACAACACAAACTAATAGATTGATGTTAATACAAATACGTGATTTGGTACATTTTTATGTGACTCTGTAATGCTCTGGACTTCTGAAATTACAAGTGTTGATATGTACTGCAACCTAACTGAAATGGAAAAGAAGGTGATTGAAGAAGTAGTTTAAAAAAAAGTCTCAGACCTCTGTTTTTCATCAGAGTGGGATGGCTAAAGTATCAAAGTGTACTTACTGACATGAGGTAATACGAGAAAAAAGAAACTAAGAAACAAGAAAAATTAAATTTCTAAAGATTTATTATATGGAGAAGGCGATATATACCACTACGAAAACAGAATAGATGATGACCCAAATCAATCAGAATCTACGATTAATTAAAAGCGAAATTCTGAGCGAAAACTGAGTCTTAAGATGGCCAATATTCAAAGCCTGTGCCGGAAAAATATTTATTGGTAAAATAATAAAGTAACAGTAGGTGCACCTATGAAATTGTTATTGGAAAAGTAGCGAATTGGTAAAAGTGTAGGACTGAAATTATTACAAATTGTGGAAAAAGTATTAAAAAGTGCGGGACGCAATCGAAATTAGTACTTATAAATTTATATTTTGAAATCTGAATAAAATTTAACTATGGTTTGAAGAAATCGATTGTTCTCCATTCTGCCCTCATTTCTTTTTTTTCACTAACTGAGTATATTGTGATGTTCCATAAATAAAAGAATTATATTGTTTTATAAAGTTTTGGCTCATTTGCTGAGTTAACTAACAACAGTATGTAAGAGCTCCAAATTAGAAAAACCAAACAAATACAGAATTCTTTCTATGATCAAATAAACACGTAGGATTTCACTTTGAGATGGATTAGAAGATTGTCGAGATTTGAAGAGAAACAATGGTAAGGATATTTAGATCAAAATAATAGGAGGAATGTGACAAGAGCGCTTATTGTATGTTGGGGTACAAAAGAATCGAAGGTTACAATCTGTATTTCATTAAAACCTACTACTCAAAACCAGCACGAATAATATAAAACTTAACTTCCAACTGAGAGTTGATCATCTTTATTTATACTTGGGATTTATGTGCAATATTTGTATCCTGTTTGCATCACTTTTTGATTAGATCTTTCATTTCTCAAGTTCCAATTGAATTTATTGCTTTTGTGTGCTCCAGATTGGTCAATCCCTATGTGTGTGTTACTGTGTAGCCACGTCCATTTTTCGAATTAGAATTTTCGAATTTTCCATTTAAGTCAGCTTTTATTGGTTGGTTGCTATGCTTATATGGTTGAGTAGGTATGCAAATGTTTAGAGTGCTCAAATAAGGGTGCAAAATCGTTTTTCTTTTATGAGATTTTGTCTCTTTTCAATAGTAATAATAATTGGTTTTTATATTCATATAATATGATTCTAGCTGAAGCTTCGGGTGCTTTGATTTCGCTCATCACCATGACAGAATAATTTTTGAAATCAATCTCATTAAACAATTGATGAAATGTTTTCTACAATGTATTATTTTATTGTTATAAGGATATCACATTTAATTTGTGACCTTTCATTAACTAATTTTTATTGTCAATATAATATTCACAGATATTCATAGCACTAAATCTGTCAAAATTTTGAATATATGTTGTTACAATAATAATTATTATTGAACTGTTTGAGGAGAAACTTGGCATACTAATTTAGGAAATCAGTTAAATATATTCTGAACAATCCTGACTCTTCTTATTGCAAACCACAAATCTTTTATAATGAAAAATCAGAGTAAAACTTTCTTGTTCAGATTAGCTGAGCAGCGAATTCATAATTTAATAATTAACACATTGACGGACAATAGGAGCAAACGAAGTTCGAGATTGACTGTTATAGACGCAAGTGTCGTCAACGTGTTAAGTTAAAACATAGCTCAATTTAAATCAAAATAAAAAGTCAACCATTTTATTAACACCGTTTTTATCGTGCAGTTTAACGCCAAAGATAACATTTACAAAACACTATTGATTATTATTCACGATAACAGATTATATTAAATGCATCGATTCAATTTCATTGACACACTCAATCCGATCCGGTTTTGATAAGCTTCTCCAATTGGTTAAGATGATTGTTTTTCACTGCTTGTCGACAATGTGCTACCAATTGGGTGCGATGTTTTCCAGCTAGAAACGAACGAAAAATATTTCAAATGTTCGATTGCTACCTTAACGGAAACATGTTACCTCTGAGATTGCCGCCTTGTTGAATGAACACATTGATAAATTTCAGATAATTGACCAGTTCCTGATGATTGTTGCACCGTATTCTATATCGATTTATGAGATCCCGATTCATGAGGAGCAATTCCGAGTAGCATTTCTTCATTCCAGGCCTTGATTATGAAAAATATTTTCAATCAAATCCACAGCTCGACAACGCTTTATGTTTATTTTTAATTTATAAAGATTTTAATTGATTTAAAATCGATAATTATTTAATAAATTAATACAAATGATTATATCATTATAAATTATAGAAATAATCATATCAATTGACATACATGTGACGCATTATTCGACAATCCTCTGCTCTGACAATGAAATTCTTGATGATATTTGAATTATCTGCAATATCGCTCGTCATTCGCTGACGACTCGCCTGGATACCTTCGATTTTCGAAATGGCATCGCTCAATAGACTGAATTCTTTCGGGAAATTACAAGAACTTGCTAAATCTTCCAAATTCAAATATTCGCAGAGACTTTGAACAATATTTCCGGCAAATTCCATGTTGTCGGTAGCAACGGTTACCTTATCAACAAGACATATAGAGTTAACGATAAGAAAAAAAATCTATGCAACCTGATTAGTTTTGTTGTTAATGCTTATTTCTAGTTCCGTGTTTTCACGAACGGATATAAATCGTAAATTTAATTCCGATTGATCTTTGGAAATCAGTTCTAGCTCTTTGTCGAGGAGAAAATTTTGATTTGCCCAAAGAATAAACTGCAAGAGAGTAAAAGAATGATTATAAAATTTTATACGTGACGTAATATGATATGCAATAACGATTTCTTATACCAACCCTTTGTAATCTTTCTTGGGCAGAAAATTGAACAAATCCTAACGGTTTCTTAAAGGGCTTGTCGGCAGAAATATACTGATACATGGAAAATTTCGGTAAAGATCTGATCATTTCAAATATGTGGAACTGACATCTATGAATTAATATGATTATGTCAACAAGAATCATGATGTCAAATCAGTGTTATGTTAAAAATTATGATATTGTTTCTTTGATGTTTCTGAACAAGCTTCTCAAATAAAATCAATATCACCATCCTATATCATTACACCGCGAAAAACAATTTACAATGCCTCTTGTATGTTTCAGACAAGACTAATGATTGTTTATAATAATAATAATTATTATTATTATCAATATCCTCATTTTATTTATTATAATAATTATTATCAATATCATTTTATTTATTATAATAATTATAATTATTATTATCAATATCATCATTTTATTTATTATAATAATTATTATCAATATTATCATTTTATTTATTATAATTACTATTTTTATTTATTGTTAATTTAATAATTATGAAAAGAATATAAATAATCAAGTTATCAATAATATTATTATTAAATATGTCAAATCCGTAACTGTTAAA
>JBBMOY010000013.1:0-36369 GCA_037951405.1 Platydemus manokwari | reverse complement strand
ACTTTACTTATGATCTGGTTCTAGCCAGCGGCGTCATTAATCAAATCGGTCAGGGTAGTTACGATATTGCAGCGTGGAATGGGATTGCGATCGTCCCCAATGCCGAGTACATCCCTGGGGACAGAACGAGTAAGAATCCGAAGGTTCCTTTAGGTGGGACGTATACCTATACCTTCTACCCTCAATATAAGGGCAAACTTGATCTTGAAAATATCGAGCTGAGACCAATTACTCGAACCGGCATTGAGTTCAAAGGACAGAAGGTTAACGATGAAGGAACCGGTATTGTTGTAACATTGGGTATCGGTACCAACTATACGACCGCCTCCATCACGTTCTATTATCAGGTTAAAGGGATTCCCATTGAGGAATTGGTTAACCAAAAAACCGTTGTGAGTGAAACGGTAACGCTCACTGCTATTCAGAAAGGTCTGTATGTCGAACATTCCTCACCTACTCCTAGTTATGGAGGATTGGGTAGTACCAGGAACTGGCAACCGGCCGTCTACTTTGATGCTGTCAGACTGAAACTTGATGACCCTCGTTTGGATTACGTGATTGAAGGTCATCCAAACCAAGCTAAGTTTGTTGAGTATGCGGGTTCGGACGCAACAACTATTTATCTGTTTACGTATAGAGCTGCCACAGGTTCGGCTAGTTGGTATCAGTTAGCGACAGTTAAATATACAGCTCCTGACGGGACAGTGCATTCCACAGTACCATCTGCATTAACAATTGGATTTAGCAGTGGAGCTACCACCATTCCAATTATGGAAGTCATTGGTGATCCAGTCGCTAACGCCGAAAACACATTACCAACCAAGTTCTACGTTGATCCTCTTTCTCCTTTCCCAGCTCCTAAGTTAATTGGAAGGGCGAACGTAAAAATAACTCCTGCTGGTTCTGATGTTGCGGTCAACGGGGTTGAGTACTTACCTGAGGGCGCTTTGAAGTTCGATTCTGGTTGGAAAGGTGGTGAGATATTCTATCTTGGTACCTGGGAATTCCCAACCGTTTATTCGACACAACCTGTTATAATTAAAGTACCTCCGGTACCAGTAGACGTAACTCAAGCCACAAATCAAATTGACGGGATAGAGAATCGTAAGACTGAGATTCGGTTTACATTATCCCAACAGCGTAGGGTGAATGGTGTAACAACCAACTACAACTTTACCAATGCCGAGATTTATCCTGTCGGAGTTGTTACCGGGTCAGTTAAACAAGCTTCTGCCGCCTTTAACAACAAAGGAACCTTCTTTGTTGACGTTTATGGTAATGGTACTCAGGGTCCTGGGACGATAACCATGACGATCACGGATGACGATGGGGAAAGTATTGATATCGTTCTGAATGTTAATGCAGTCATCGATTCAAGCCCGATGTCAATGGTTCTGGAGAACAACGTTGTAGAAGGTGTCGCTGGTGACGTGACAACGATTACCGGTACAGTGAAGTATAACGACACAGATCTTCGTTGGGATAATTCCAATGGGAACATGATCTACTCGGTTGAACATGAAGGTTGGGTTGAATTTGAGAATGGTACTGCTGGAACGTTTGATCTTCGTATTGTGCGTAACTCCCCTGACGACGTAACCCAAGTAGTTAATGTCACTGCCAATTTCTTAGGTATGACAGTTTCCCAACCGGTAACGGTTAACGTTAAGAAAAACTTGACCATCGAACCTAAGGTGTTCAACGTTAAGGTCTGGGAACGTATTAACGGTTATCCTTTCGTAATGAAGGAAGGTGAAGTTGATATCACAGATACGGTATTGGACTGCAAACCAATTAATGACGATGTTGTAATCGCCGTTAAGATGGAGAACAGGAATAAACCGGCTGTGAACATGTGGACTGTGAAAGGTGAAGGCGTGTTACCGGCCAGAACCGAAGTGGTGACTTGGGAATACCGTTTACCTACTGATTTGGAAGGAACGAAGAGAACAATCGATATTACTTATAACGTTGAAGCACATAACGGTTATATATTAACGGCAGTTCCACAGTACCCTCTTTACAGATATGTTGCAAGCTCTCAATTCCAGGGTGACTTCTTCGTTTACCGTAGGGCTGAACCAGTCACCGAGAAACCCACAAATATCGGACCTATTAGTGCTCCTTCCATCGCCACCGCGGATTACACCAACTTCGAAGGACAAGGAAGATTCACATTTAGGTCAGTTAATACGAGTAACACGTTTGAAATACCGAACTCGTATTCAATCCGTGTTGGTACTGGAAGTGTGCCTGGCCAAGATATAGTTACTGTTACATTTATCATCACTATTTATGATTTCTATAACCGAAGTGCATTAAGTGATTTTAAACCGAATCCTTTAGTGGGTAGATTTGGTGAGGAAATACCGGTCACCATTAAAGTTTGGCTTAGTGGTAATCGCAAT
This sequence comes from Platydemus manokwari, assembly GCA_037951405.1. Classification (NCBI taxonomy): domain Eukaryota; kingdom Metazoa; phylum Platyhelminthes; order Tricladida; family Geoplanidae; genus Platydemus; species Platydemus manokwari. Next base: position 33,961 of record JBBMOY010000013.1, on the reverse strand, counting down.
GACGTGAACAATCCATCATGGCAAGATCCTGCATTCACTCCTGCTGGTATTGTGGAGATGGTCCCTGGGTCTAGAACCGCCGATGGGTTTAAAGTCAGGTTCCTTGCCGATATCACGGAGAACAGTAAAGATACAGAAATGACAGTTAGTATGCGCTACATGACAGAAGGCACTGGACGAACCACGTTCACAGCTAGACAGCTTGCAGCTCATCCTAAACTAACGCCAGCTCCTGGTTTCGAATCAACAGGCTCTGGGGATATGGAGAATCCTGTGACTCTTAAACAGGGTGTTCTTAATCCAGAATAATTAACAGGAAAATACCGTGGAATTGAACAAATCTTCACTTGTTCCGTTTCAGGTTAACGATCCTATTTCGGGCGAAGATATTACTAACAATATCCGTCTGACAGCAATCGAGCAAGGGGGAGTTCCCTCCCCCTATTTGAAGCCGAACGGTGATGCCACATTCACCGTTATTGCTGCCGATGAAGAAGACGTTACCGAAGCGACAACATTTAAACTAGAAGTTGATTATGGTGGACTTCCTTATGAATTGGAAGCTTCCACTGATATAACTGTATCTGCAACTACAGCAGGACAGTTCAAAGTAAATTTTACCAATCCAAGTACGGGCGTGGTGGTATCAGAGCAGAATAAGGAATTTACTTTAGACTATCAGGCCACCTATAAAGGTGTATTACTGAAAGCTGGTGAGGTGGAAGCAACCCTTTCAGTTACCGGCCTGACACCTTACCCAGGAGTCTCTATAGTTCGTCAAGAAGTTTTAGAAGATGGCGTAACGCACCGCATTGTTCTCGTTGGAGCAACTGTTAATGCCTTAGCAGGGTTACCGATAAGAGTCAATAGACTTCCGGTACCCTCAAATCCTGTATCAGACAAAAACTTTGTTAACCTGATTGCCCGTGCAAAAATTATCGTGGCAGGGAATACAGATCTGGTTATAGTCATGTGGGACTGGTACAGTGTAAACTTTTCCGGTGTTCTAAGCTACAAGGCGATGTCGTTCTTCGAACTTTATGAGGGAACCACAAAGCTTTCACTAACCGACCCGTCTATAAGTTACACATTAACCGATGCTGGTAACATGTCAAGTCCTAACAACCGTCTTGGAATTACAGTCCAGTCAGATGGTATTAAATGGACATTAAAACAACCGCCTGCTAGTTCCAGTAATCCTCCAATGGGTAACGTCGATTTGACGGTCACAAAGGGAGCAAAAACAGCAGTTCAAAAGCTAAGCGTTACGACATACTCTGGTCCTAATAACTTCTATATGTCTAACTTCCTTATAGGTCCTGTTGCCAATAAAGAAGTAAATGCTGTTGTACAAATAGGTGATTTAACCACCACGATCCCTTATGCTTGGTTTGAACCTTTTGACGCTGTATTTGAAAAAGGTGAATTGAGGATAACTGATACCTCCACAAATACTATCATCCAAACCGTTGATTTATCCGGTAAGAAAGTTAATTCCATCGGTAGGGTTGTTGCCGAAACTAAACCTAGTTGGATGGCACAGCGTGCTCTCTTTACTAATGTGGTGATTCGTTGTCCGTATATTGCCAAAAGCTATCCAAGGGACTGGTATTATCCGATGTTAGTCTCTGATTCAGGATTCGATATTCCTGAAGCCCCATATGTTTTCACCACCAATACTAAAACTGTTAACGGTAATGCGGGTGCTAATTCTGCTGTTCTGATTTCTTGTAAACAAGATCGAGGAAATGGATTAGAACTTATCCCTGGTGATTTCTCCATGGTTTACGTTGAAGGGGCTGCTGCTAGTACAAGTGGGACAAACCTCAAAAACGGCCAGATGTCACAACAGTTAGCCGCTAGAGGTTCTGAGGGCGATGTACGGATTTATGGTAAGTTTAAACCAACAGGTGGAACTGAGATGGATTTCAGTGTCATCGTACAGGCTTCATTTGCTAACAAGATTACGACAACTGAGAAGACTGTCCAAGTCAAAGTGTTTGATGTTCTAAATACTCCACCGTTTGATGTATATAACAATGGCGTATTGATAAATGATCAAATCAGAAATGTTAGATTGATCAAGAATGGACAATATTTCTCTCCATTACCTGACGATCCTAATTCATGGGAAGTTGTTGATGGAAGAACAACTGAAACCTTATTCCCACAATACTTCACGTATGAAGCCAAAGTTAATGGAATTTGGGAAACGCTTACTGCTCGTGGTAATTACAACGTAGCGGCCTATGATGGCATTGCATTTAAGGTAACCGTTGACTATGGCCGTGGTGTTGGGGTAACTACAGAAATTCCTGTATCACGTAACAACACCAACCGGTTTACGGTTTGGCCTGTGTATAGAGGGAAGCCATTAGCAAATGGATTTAGTGGGACTGTTCAAGTTGGTACTTTATTCACAGTACCTATAACTATAGTGGGACCTGCTGGTGATGGAGTTGGGGTAGTCATTGAGTATACCGCACCTGACACATTTGGATCAGGAAGTAATGCATGTGTATTAACTCTCACGATTGATGATACACCAGGCACCACAGTTAATGTGAATAAATGGGTTGGTAATTTTACAGGTATTTATGTTAACAAAGGGCTATCCGTACTTCCAATCACACTGGTTCCTTCTACCCAAGTTTATGCTAGACCATTCAGTTGGGATGCCAAGATTTATTACGGTGGTGTGTTACTTAAGCCAAATGCCCCTCGTTTGTCTATGGAAGTCAGTAATGCGTCGACAGTTACTCCACCAATCTTTGATATTGTTGGGATTGAAGATCGATACGTTTGGTTCGCTTTTAATCGCAAACCAGATGCTGCTGCATCGTTTACTAACCGTATTATGGTGACGTATAACGATGGTGTTAATCCACCTGAGATATCGGGGTATGTTAACATTCAAGCAAGTTACAGTATGACTAACTTAGTCCCAGTAACGTTAAAAGCTTTGAAGGAGCCTTTGGGTAATGCAGAGAACATTATCCCTGTTGAATTCCAAAGATCAGGTTACAATATCGCCAAACCTACAACTGTTCTATCATTATCAGGTAAAAACAATCCTTCAACGGGTAATGCTTTACTTGGCGAACTTGAACTTATAGAGGCACCTGGTGATATTTATCGCAATGCACTGAAGTTTAAGTCCGGTTGGACGGGTGGGAAAATTACCATAAACATGGTTGCGGTATTCCCTGACCTTGCTGATAACTGGGTATTGCGTGATTCTGAACTGATTATTCCTCCAGCTACAATTACAGTTGGTGGTGCTGATAGGGTTATTAATGGCATTACCAATGCTAGCAAGGCTATGACATTTACTCTATCGCAAGAACGTTTAATCAATGACATTGTAGAACATTACACGTTCTCTGATGCAACGATTTCTGATACAGTAACTATAACTGGGGCTATTCAGAAAGTCGATACGATCGGTAACAGCGATGGAACATTTACCGCTACCTTCTATGGTAAAGGTGAAACCGGAGCTGGTAGTGCTACATTCACTGTAACCGATGGCGATGGATATGAATATCAAGTCACTCTGGACGTTACGGCGGAAATCGATTCTTCTGGTTTTGTTCTGACCCTAAGTCCTGATTCTGCCTCCGGTAAGAAAGGAGATCGGATTACCTTTACTGGTACATTGACTATCGATGGCAATAATCGTCGTTTTGATGATGTTGGATTAACGTGGAATGTTGAACCGGCTGATTACATGACTTTGGGTATGCGTAATGCTGGGGATGTCAGTTTCGATGTTGCGATGACAACAACAGAGGACATTAACGAGGTTGTTACACTGAAGGTTACTGATCGTGATGGTCGTTTTGCCATACACGAAATAGATCTGACAGTTAAACCGAACATGTTCGTCAAACTTACCCAGATGGATGTTAAGGTTTGGGACAAGTCATCCAAAACCCCTTTCCAAGTGGTTGACTCAAGCGATATACCTCAGGGTCTTTACGATGTCGAACTTGTTGATAATGAGAACATGATTAATGTTTCTCCAAGACCTACTTATCAGATTATCGCTGAAGCCGCTCAACCTGCTAAGGTGGTAATGTCGACATGGTACTATCGTTTATCTACAGATCCATCAGGATTTAAGAGAACGGTAGAAGTTCCGTTTAACATTGCTGCTTATGACGGAAGTCCTTACACATTTAAAATTGAAGGTACTACCACATTCACTCTTGGTTCCCAAGCTTGGTTTAACATTGTTCCCCTATATAAAGGAGATACAATAGTCAAGATGGTTAGATGGTCTGGGTATGGTGATGGTCCGCGTTATGTATCGATGATTAGCACAACGGAGTTTAATACCAAGCTTCAAATTACCGCTAAATCTAGTAACATCGTGACTGCATTTGGTATCCAAAATTTCAGAATCAGAATTGATGGTGGGGTTGAGGGTAATCCAACTGGGGAGTTCGAAGTTCCTGTAGAGCTAACTGTTTACAGCACGGCAGCTCCATTCCAATTAACGGAACCGGTACCTAAAGAGATAACTGGCAAGTTTGGTGATGTATTCACCATCCACGCCCGTGGTAACTATGCTGGTATTCAAAGAGATCTAACCACTCACGATTGGGAAGGATGCACTCCATCTGACGTGATTGAGTTGGTACCTGGGTCAGTAACCAAGGATAGCTTTGATGTTAGGTTTGTTAGGGACATCACTGAAAATGCTAAGACCACCAATGTTCAATTCGGTTTCTCAGGCATTTGGAGTAAGAAGGAAATTGCCACCGCAATTTTGAATGTTACTCAGCAATCTCTGCATCCTAAGTTGACCCCAGCACCAGGATTCCAATCCACTGGGCAAGGTGACGTTGATAATCCTGTGACGTTAACACAATTTGTACTTAACCCTGAATAAGGAACTGTAAAATCCATGAGTACATTAAAACAAGCAATGTTACTCGATGGACAGGCCCTAAGTAATAACGATCCCAATATGGTCATTACCCTGACTGGAGCTGATGCGGCGAAAGTCGAAATCTCCGAGATCGGTGATGACTATATTACATACTCGTTTAAAGAGGGTGTCCCCACGGACACCCTCTACAACCTTAGTCTGTCTTTCGTATATAAAGAACTGTATACCCTTGAGCAACCTCTGTCGTTGGTTAACATGGGTACAGAGTCTAAAGTTACTATTACTTCTGCTCCTATTAACACACAGTGTTGGGCACGTGGTGATGCCTTACCATTTACGGTAAGTAAAGGTGGTGAAGACGTTACTGCAAATGTGGTGGACGTTGCATTTACACCTAAGAGCATTGTTAAAGCAGGTGATACAGGTTCTAAGTCTTGGACTATCGAATCTGAGTCGGCATTTAGCCAGACTACTATCAACATCGATTACACTTTCCGTTTAAGTGATGATCTCCCAGGGGTAACTCGTTCATTTACTGGTGAGTTTATCGTAGCAACTTACGACGGACAAGAGTTAACCATCACTCCGCTGTTTGAAGAGTTCAAGATTCCTGTTGGGACGTTAACACCGCTTAAGTTCTCCTTCAAATATCGTAACTATCGTGATGGCACTGATTACGTCCGTTACCTACAAAACTTCGCTTCAACTGCACCAATTAACTATTCCAGCCAAGACCTGAAGAAAGATACGCAGCAGATCTGGGTAACGTTTGGTGCTAGCGCTAGCTTTACTGGTGAAGGTACGTTAGTATTCGGCGGTAATGGCACAAACAGTGTAGTAGGTAAAAACCGTGTTGATATTAAAGTCGACATGAAAGCTTATGAGCCAGGTCTTGTATTTAATGCTAGAAATCCTGCCGTACTAACTGGTAAGCAAAATCAGGAAGTTGAACAGACCATAACTATTTCTATGGATGGTGTTCAACTTTCTATGGAAGACGTAGAGATTACGATTGCCAATCCAGCCAGGTTATCTGTGGTATCCAAAGTTGGAAAAGTTGTTACATTTAAGATACTCGATGCCAACAACACTGGCGCCGATATTAACAACTTCACCAATATCACTTATGGTTATGGTGGTGCATCTACAACGCAAATGCAGTCTATTATTGTTAAGTCGATGCAACAGGTAACTGTACTTCCACCTAGCAGGGATATGTCAATCAAGAAACAAGGATACTTCGATTACCCAATTACCATTTCTGATGGTAATGGCGTGGAATATAAAGTTGATGATCCTAAAGTTAAGATTGTAGTGGCTACAGCTTCTCAAGCAACTGGCCAATACATCGATAAGTATGATGGTGGATTTATCGGTAAATTGATTTATACCGGTGCTGCAACCTCAGCAGGTATTCAATATCAAATCACCATCGATGGCGTTCCTGGTGTAGGTACCACAACCCCAATCATTACCATCCCAACCGGCGCCGCGGTAACTGACTGTACCTACACACTAGCAGGTAGTTTGCCTCCAAACCAAGAAACTGTTGTCATGAACAACAAATATCAAATTGGTTCCGCTGATATAACAGTTGATAAAGTCTTGCTGTCTAAATACGTTAACAACCCAAGTACAGGTAACGCAATTATCGAACTTCTCGATAAACCTACCACTACAAACAACATAGGGTTTGGTCGTAATGTTAAGACAGGCTGGACTGGTGCCCTGGCGGAAATGACCGAATATGTTCGTCTCCCTGGTGGTAACATTGTCTACAAAGCAACGGGTAGTCAGTTAGTTGCCCAAGCACCTATCACAGCCACGGTCCTGAACAACAACTTCAACTTTGTTGATGGTGTTAAGACTGATGTCTTTGTTACTTGGTCTCAGGAACGTTTGGGTCAAGAAGATTGGAACTTTGCAACCTCTACTGATATCCGGAATATAAGTGTTGATGGGACTGTTAAAGCTGCTACGGTTGTTAACGAGAATGGTACATTCAAAATTACCGTTACCGGTAATGGTACTAAAGGCGCAGGTTCTGTAACGTACTCCGTTGTTGAGAATAATGTTCACTATCCTAAACGAATCGAGCTTCAAGCTATTGAAGGTCTAAGCGTTGTAATCCAACCTCAGTATAAAACCGTTTACGGTAAGTCTGATTCTGACATAATGGTTAGAGCGGTTGCACAGATGGGTGGAGTTAACTTAGGTGGGGACGTTATCGAAGTTGTTTCTGATAACCCAACCATAACTGTTAAATCCGTTACCACCCAAGGTGGGTACTGTGATGTGATCTTGACCAGCTCTGCTGGGACAGAGCTTGAGAACCAAACTGTTAAGCTGACATACACCATTAAAGAAGGTGCACCAAACGCTGGATTGACTGCCGACGATACAGCTAGCGTTTATATTACATCTAGAAAGTTTATGGTGTATAACGGTAGCGGTATAGTTGAAGGTCGTCGTTTCTCTATCAACCCGATGCTGAGAAATAGAAATGGTACACCACAAAAACTGGTATTCTTGAAAGACGGCATTGAGATGGATCCTACAGATCCAGATATTGATTACTCTCTTTCAACAAGAGATGTTGCAGAACTACCTGAGATTGTCGGTGTTGATGATGAAGGGAAACTCTTCATTAAGATACGACAAGATACTGATGGGTTCAAAGGGTTCTATATTAAGTATCGGTTGATTTCCGATCCTTCATATACTTATGGTGAACTGGACCAAGCCGATGTCAGGTTGGATATCAACAAGACAGCTGGTGCCAACATGAACTCCAACATCAACTTTGGCGTACGTCAAACCAGAGAGGGTAGTACGGAAGCTGTTGTTAATGATAAGTTCCTAAACGGGCTTGATAACTCTCCAATGACGGGTAAGTTAATTTGGCAACGTAACTATAATAACCCTGTTACCGGAAATCCTTTCTTTAATAAGGATACTGCTAAAGCTGTTCAGGTTGGAAATACGGCTGATTTCAGTTTCGATCTTAAAACTGGTTGGACCGGTGATTATGCTAGAATCAAGATGCTTCACCTGAGTGATATTGATGGATTGTACCGTAATGGTAGCATTTCTGTACAAGTCAACAAAACACCTATCGTTGTAACCAACAACGACAACACTCTGTTAGGACCTAATCTCGTAACTCCGGTTACGTTGCAGATCCATCAGAACCGTTGGGGTGATCCATCTGAGAACCTGGCAAATACCCAGATTTTGAATCCGACTGTTGAGAATAACCTGTTTACTGTTGCAGATCTCGTCAACAACAATGACGGCACGATCTCCTTCAATGCTACAGCTAAAGCTGCGGGTACTGCATTGTTCTCATTCACTATTAAAGATGGTGAGTTTGAATATCCAGCAAGTATTCAATTAACTGTAGGAATGTATCCTCTCGAACTTGGCGATGGATTCATTAAGGACATCGAAGGTAATAGTAAGCAAACTGTTACCGTTGTTCAAAACGTTAAACTTCCAGAATAAAGGAATCATGAATGACCACGCTAAAAAGTAGTGTTCGTATAGCTGGTCAGGTAATTAGTAATAATGATCCTCAAATGGTAATCACACTGGACGCTCACCCGAGCGTCCAGATCGCTTCTATTCAGGATGACTCGATCACCTATGAATTTAAGGGCGGGGTTACACAAGAGGCGTTATACAACCTGAACCTCACATTTACATACCAGGGGCGCTATGAAGTTAAGGTCCCTTGTACATTTAAACATACCGTAGTCCAAGTTGATTACGAAGTTCGTCCGGCAGATCTTCATGTTAAAGCTTGGGAAAATGGCAATGCATTACCATTCCAAGTTTGGCATGACGGTGTCGATGTTACCAGTCAGTTGACTGATGTGACTCGTGGTGCTGTTCCTGAAATTCTGGATTACTCATATGCTCCAGGCACTCCAGTTGCCATGAATAAATATTGGTGGTTGGCTCAGGTAGCTGTAGGCCCTGAGAAAACTGTTACTGTAGATTACACATTCAAGCTTCCGGCGTCGATAGATCCAGCTCAAATGGTCCGGAATGCAAGTGGTAACTTTATTATTGCGCCTTATGATGGAACACAAATCAAAGCTGAATATAAAGACCCGACACCATTCCTTGTTGCTAAAGGAACTAAGAAAAGTATCTTTATTGATATTTTCTATAAAGGTTACTATAACCCAGTTAAGAATGTCTCTTTCTTGAAAGCACATTCTACAATTTATCCATTTACATCTGGCGGAACTGGTGGAACTTTATTAAATCGTTTTGAAATTGAACTAACCGCTCCAGATCAAGTATCGGAACAGGATCTGAGAATATCACTAGGAACTTCAACTACCGACTTGATTGTAGGTAAAAATATTTCCACCGTTAATGTCCCAAGCAGAATCTATGCGCCGGGAATTACCATTACCCCTACCCCATTGACACTTAAGTTGTGGGAAACCAAACCTCTGGCATTTACTATTACCAATAATGGTGCAGATATCAGTGGTCCAATCTCAAACATCACCATGACTGACACTCCAGAAGTTTCGTCCAAATATGAACTGGTGAAACTCTCTGATGACAGTTGGGGTATTAAAGCAATCTCTTCTTCAACCACTGCTCAGTTGACTGCTTCTGCTACATTAAACTTCACCTTTATGGATGGTGGTACGGAGCATGTTATGAGTCAGACCGTGAGTTTAACAACGGAAATAAACAACGGCGAGATTCCAACCAATCGGTTCAACGTTGAGTTTCTATAATTAAGGATATAAAATGAGCGATAAGTCGTATACGCTTGATAATGGTCAAGTCTCTGCAATGGTCATCAAACCTACTTTCGAAGGTGTTGGTGTTCCTGGCAAAGTTACCATTGATGAAGCAGCTAGTGATCTGAAAGGTCTGATCACTCTGGGTGCTGGTACCCCAGATACTGGTGCAGGTACTGTATCATTCGTAATGACCGCAGTTGCTGTGGGTGTTCAAGATGCAACGGTTGTATTCAAATATGCTGATGCAGGTGCTGAACATGCCGATACTGAAAACTGGGGTAAGTCTACCAAGACAGTTAGTCTGACCATTAATGTTGTTGAAGCGGCAGCGCTTTCTGATGTTAGTACTCCGCTGACAATGAACCTGTGGGCCACTCAGAACCTGACATTTAAAGTAATGAAAGGCGCTGAGGACATCACCAGTTCTGTAACCGGTGTTACCGTTACTCCTGAAAGCATCGCTGATAAGTTTGAGTTCTCCAGTGAAGGTGGTACTTACACGTTCAAATCTATCCAGTCTGCTACTGACGCTGTGGTTACTGCAACTGCTGCTGTTACGGTTACTGGTACGCATGGTGGTACTCCGTTCACTCTGCAAACTGACGTGGTTCTGAATACCAACATTAACGATGGTGAAATCCCGACCAATCGTTTTGATGTTCAGTTCCAGTAACAAAAATAAATAAGTGATTAAACTAGCTACTCTACCCATTTGGGTAGAGTAGCTATTATGCTTAATTTAATTCACCGCCTTGTAAATAAACTTCACCTACAGAAGTAAACCAGTCCGCGGTACAGACCGTATTGCCAGAAACAGTAGTGCATTCCTTATATACTTTACGACCTCTTTCAATATCACCGTGAAACTTAGCGGCTTTCCTCACATCTTTAACGTCCACAACACCCAGGCATACTGATTCGCGTTTGGTGTTTGTATAACAACCTTCAACGGCCTCAACGGTGCCAACTACATAATGACTACCTTCGATATTCTCAGCCCGTACTTCTTTACCATCCATCATAAAACCAACAGCAATCAGAACCAGAGCTACAACAAGAATAACGCGTTTCATTTATACTACCTCTGTAGGTTATCTAAAAGTTTATTTACTGTTTCTGTGCGACTTCGGATTTAACAAAGAGCATGAAGTACTTAACCAGTTCTTCCGGTTCATTGACATTTAACACGTCAGGACGTTCCCCATAATTATTTCCCGGATAGCACAAGAATACCTGGAGCTGACTTTGAGTTTTCAGCAAACGAAACTTCACAGTCTCTACATTTCCTTCACAGAAATAATTGCCCAGAGTGTGGAACATCCGAACACTCACTTCCGCACCCGATACTTGACCAGACATGTTTTTCGCACCTTGTGCTTCTGGATCCCAAGTGCGATCTTTATTATACATCAATCCTACCATCTCTTCGATGAGATTAGGTTTGGCATTGACTTTAGTAAAGAAGCTCAACAAACCAAGCATCTGTGCGCCATGATTATTTTTAGGGAACCCACGGTTAGCAGATTTGTCAATAGCAAAGGCAAATTGAGCATGCCATTCATCATTATTCATGGTTGTCAGTTTATCTTCCATTTCTAAAGTGAGTGGAAGTGAATTAATGACGTTCTGGCGCAATACCGTGACAGCATTAGTGCGGGTAGGATGATCAGAGTTGTTACGTGACGTAACAATGAACTTGATCGAGAACGGCGCACGAGTAAATTGGTCAATGCCTATTTTAACAGTCCAGTCACCATTGGAGTTAGTGTCAATTTCTTGGAGTGATAATTTTGCAATTTTGTCGTCTTTCACTTTTGTTTCCTTTTCTTGTTTAGGAGTATTGTTACAAATGGCGGTCAATATAGCAGCGGCTTCTTTGGTATACATTTGGTTAGGAACAAAGTCAGGGCTAAATTGAATGTTAAATTTCTCCACCATCTCGTTAATGTTTAAACCCGATGGAATCGCTTCCCGTACAGTATCTCCACCAATTGCGTTACACAGCATAACGTTGAAGGATTCCAACATAGACATACGGCGACCTACATGAACAGCACCTTTATAAATTGCTTGTATCACGCAGGTAGAGGTCATCCCACAACCCTCGGAGTTGAAATGAGTGACGATAATGGGTTCAGGTCTTTCTTTGCCGCCCATGGACAAGATATCCCCAATCCAATCAACCGTGTTCAGAGTGACATGTGCACCAATATGATTACCGATAACGTATCCATTTTTGAAATCCCTAAGCGTCATATCACGAAAAAGTAATTGTTCTTCTGGATCGTTGGTAACCAACCCAGCAGCACAATTCTTCACTAATTGAAATAAGTTATGTGCACTTGGATTAAGATCATCAGATATAAAGGGTTGAGAACCTGGAATGAGTCCTGATACTGTTGATTTGTTACCTGATTCATCGGACAGAGTCAGGGTTGCGGTAGTACCAAGGATGGTAACTGTCCTTACTAACTTCTCAATATATAACTTTTTCATTTTATCTCTCTATAAGTAATTAACACCAAAAGTTTTCATGAACTTTGGATGTAAAAGAAAATTAGGATCAGACACGATCTCTTTATATGACTTACCATTATCCACGGCTCGCTCTACCAAGCGTTGGAATTGAGGAATAGTCATATGCCGTTCATTTTGATGGGATACTTTACGCTTAACACCATCAACGATTACGGTTAAGGTATAGCGAACCTCAGGAGCCCAGCCAGCTGTACTATCTATTTCTTTACGTTTAATAGTGTATAGCACAACTCCTTTCTCAGGATAATCCTTCTTGAATGGCCACATCATGATATCCCCATTTCATTACGAAGTTGATTGTGTTCATTTATGGCAGCGATACGCTTGTTATACTTATTAACCGCTGAAAGCATTGAGTTAAAAACCTCTACAGCTTCAAAATAAGTATTTGCCTTTATAGGAACCGCTACTTCTGTATTGAACTGATACCCTTCCCGTTCTTCACTAGGAAAGAACCAAGGGTATTTAGCATATTCATATTTAAATAACACTCTACGAAGTTTATGCTTACCGCCCTCGTTATCAACAGAAGGGAACCAATCACTGTGCAATTTAACTTTCACAACCCGATTACCTAATAGGTTGTCTTTAAACTGTTTCTTCCATTTCCAATACCCCAGTACTTTTAAGGCGATGTAGCCTTTCATGTTTAGCGGCAGAGACGGATAGATCATGGTAAACCATAGCCAAAGCAGCGGGTTTTTGAACATGCTGTACTTCAGTGGTGTTTGTTGCATTACAGATTTCCTCTTTCAGGCGGTTGGTTTTAACCTTTAGATAGAACAGCTCACTGTTAAGTGCTTCCTCTGTGTTATCAGGAATGCAATGAGTTCCGTAGTCTATGCAAATAGGTTTGCCTTTATACCAACCAATATTCTTATGGAAGGGTTCACAATAACGCCGAGCAGTTAATGCTTCGGTAATATCGTCATTGTTCCCATGAAATAAATCAGCCATAAAGCAATAGTACCAAGGACCCTCCTTAGCACATGTTCTTGCTCTTGGCATGCAAACTACCCATCCCCCTGGCAAAGACCATAACACAGGAATAAAGTAGTTAGGACATAGATGCCAGATGCTACGCTCATTGCAATTAGCAAGGAGTCCCTTAAGGAACCCCCTCCAACTATTAAGTACCGGAATTTTAATCGCGTACTTACCAATGAGAAATACCATCCTCGTCGTCCCGATATGGACTTCGAAGAATTTACCCATTACCAGATCGCTTCTGTAATGACATGTGTCCAGAGAAGTTCATCGTGCATGACTTTACTAAAGAGCGTTGTCTGTTTCAGATTGAACGTAGACAGTTTCTCATGCAAAGTCATTCCTGCTGGGTAGAACACTTCGATATTACGGTTCTGTAGATAACAAACAGCCTGAAGACATATACCACCCAGAGCGTCCTTAAACTCTATCTCAACGTCTTCATTCATATATGGTACGAATGGACGGGAAATGTGTCTGATCATGTTACCGTTGATTGTAGCGACGATTTCGATACTAACTCTGTCTGCGTAAGGACCTTCATCACGATTAATGATCAAATCTGTCAAAGTCAGGTTATGTTTCATGGTATTTCTCTCTATAAGTTAAATGGATGGACGGAAGATTCCAGCAGGGACTTCTAAGTACTCTAAATCTGCTAAGAAGTCATTACGTCTTAGGATCTTGAATACTTCTTTATTATCTTTCTCAGCCAGATGTTCATTTGCCGACTGAAGAATGGAAGCATAACCCATACGAGCTACTTCATTGATAACACCCTGATCCACCTTTGCTTGTTTGAATGGAAGAGAAACATATTTAAGTTCCTTGCCATTAATATCAGCGCTAACAATAAAGGTTGTTATATCACATTCGGTACGTTCTTCGAACTTATTAAAAATCAAAAGTAAATTAGACACTGACCTGTTCCTTCATATCGGTTTTAAGAGCCATGGTATTAGCAGGCGTAAATTTCTCATTACGTAATGCTTCCAATACCAGATCTGGCGTACACTTCACAACTTCAGGTTTAATATCAGAAAGATCATTATTCACTTTCATGAATGCCTCAATGATATCTCCTTCCATTGCGTCCCAACTCAAGTTATCCCCATAGTTAATATAATAACCATAGAAGATATGGGAATCCTCGGTATAGCAATCATCCGATTCAAGTATTGCGGCTTTAGTGGCTGCAACATGATCATCAACTGCTAGTGCTACTTCACGGAGGTTAGTGTCATCCATTTGAATAACCGCAGGAACAACATCAATACTGCCGTCAATATCGAAGAAGTGGTAGATACCAATTCCCCATGGCCTGTTTTCTCCGTACAAAAACTTAGCAACTTCTTGGTACGCGATTACCGCATCAGCAGGTTTCAAATGGAGTTGTACATCACTGAGGTGGAACGATGTAGGAACGTGGTTCATATCACCGATCATGTAGAACTTGCTGATAGCATGATTCAGAATTGTCTGAACATGTTTGACACGCGCACGCAGTGGTGCATAAGTTTTATTACGTGGTTTCTTTTGCTTAGCCATTTTGCTTCTCTTTTCGTTAGGTTAATATGAGGCACTTCATCTATGATTACTTAGATGGATTAGCCTTAGTAGGGGTCAGGTAGTTACCGCATTGCGCTTCGGTAGTGTTACCAGTTGCGATTGTTCTATTGCCGTCATAGATAATCGCTTTGGCCCACTCGTTATTACAACTCAAACTACCTTTGTTAATTGTTGGAGACTTAAACTTACCATCACGTTTAGTAACAACACGTTCTTTAACAGGATAACCCAGGGCCAAAGACAGACTATCGATCTTATCCTGAGTGGTATCCATCTGCTTGGTCAGTTCGTCCCACTTAGCAGAAACGCCTTTCAAACCTTTCAGTGCGTTACGTGATTCACGCAAAGCCTTCATAGACTCGATTAACTGACGACGTGTTGCTTTGAATTGCTCTTTCATTTGTTTATCCTTAAAGTTAGATTTTCTTAGTTACGATATTGCGGTTAGCCAATTGATCGGCTTTCTTACGGGCATATGCCTGAAACTCTTCTTCAGACATACGTTCGATGTGTTCAATTTCCATCTCGATGATCATCTTCAATTTCGGCATGGACATTTTCAACATACCGTGACGAAGACGTGCTACAAGTTGAGCTTTGTTAACCATGCGATATTCCTTATTTCTCTAAACGTTTAATTGCAGTACGGAATCCTTTAACAACTTCACGGATACCGGCATAGGTAGAATCGAATTGAACATACTCAGAACGACCACACGCTTCGAACAGTTTAATGATAACTTGTTCACCAAACTTGAAACGACGAACTTCAACACTTAAAGCGATAACAGGTGAAACATTGTTATACTGAGTTAATGGTCGCATTGGAACGATATCTGTAAAACGAGTATAAGTGTACTCAAAATTGATCATCCGGTTCTTTTCAATACCTTCAAGGATATCAACCAGAATGGATAACACAGTAGCGCTACCAGCACGGGATTCAGAACCCACATGTAGATAGAGATCATCAAAGCCACGCAACTTATAACGATAACGAGTTGCCCACTTCTTGGCAGTGCTATCTGCTTTGACAACATGACCATTAAAGAAACCATGGGTTAAAGGTTTCTCTTTGGCTTCCTTATAAAAAGCATAAGCACGCTCAGCTTCTTCCTCAGTTAAATAACCATATTCATCTAACTGAACCTGAAGTTGATCGGCATAGTCGTTCATACCTAAATCACGAGCGGCTGCAATAGCTTCAGACACATCTTTCATCAGGGTTTCTTTGGTGCTAGTAACAGTAGTAGCCATTTCTTTATTCTCTTTCGTCAGTTGGTAAAAAGTTTGCTTCATAACAGGATTGGCAAAGACCCATGGTGTCAGATGCATCATCAGGTAATTCGCAACCGCATTGCGGACAAGGATGACTGTTTAGATCATCTTGCAGTTCTTCGTTCTCATCCATTTCGGATTTCCTTAGTTATGATAGGTTTAACAGAATTACTGGCGTAGTTATCACGAACGCTTTTAAAACGTTCATACTCTTCGTCAGTCATCGCTTCAAGTTCTTCCAACTCTTGACAGCAGATGTCAATAGCCACTGTGTCACCATAGGCTTTGTGCTGGTAAATTTCATTTTCTAAAGCAGTAATGCGTTCAGTACGAGTCATAGTAACTCCTTATAAATTTACGTTCGTTTATACACTATGATAATGTAAGTCTGAAAAGAAATACAACTAAAACGATAACCCTCTCCCACCCGAAGGAAGGAGAGGTAATTATCAGTCAGGAATGCACGCACAAGAACAGAACACCAGCCCTTTATACCAATGGGCTTCTGATTCTTGAACCGCACAACCACAGCTATGACAACAATAGACTTGCATATTCGACCTTAGTGAATAGAGTAGTCTTCCTGAGGAAGGATAACGTAGAATCCTTTCTCTTCGTTATATAGCAGGTAATCACCAGGACGAGGGATATACTTACGATGACGATAATGAATTAACTTATCGAAATCGATTTCATATTCCTTACCTTCTGCCATGATAAAGCAGGAGTTAATTTTCGGCTGGTCGTAATCGGTAATAGGACCGATAAACGTTGCATGCTTAGCAGCAGTGAACTCACCCACTACGAAGTCATTCGCCAAAGGTTCCAGAACGATAGTCGTCACGACATGTTTATCATCATCGGACTTCAATTCGAACTTGTATTTCGGCTTAGGATTACCGACGAAAGAACATTCTTCCTTGATGCCCATAATGAATGCTTTCCAACGTTCGTCAGAAACAACGAACTCTTCGTTAAGAGAAGTATTCAAATGAGGAGCAAGTTCAATGTCAATAAGATAATCAATCGCCTGGTCTAATGCACAAGTGTCGTAACCTTTGTAAGGTTTCATGCACCCAACATCGCCAGAGACGATAATCTTAATCATCCCCAACCAACCGGATCCCATACCAGGGGTTCGGAAGTCTACCTTTCCCTCCCCTGATACATGGACCAGTAAGTTACCGAACGAATGCGTTAAGCGAAGGACTTCTTCACTAATCGATGCATTGTGTTCAGACATATTACAACCCCATGTTCTGGATTTCTACATACAGACCAAGACGAGATTTGATCTGCTCAATCAAGGTATTAACCATGGCTTCACCCGATTTGCCAATCACCATGTTACGGTGTTTATAACCGAACAAAGCCCTGGCCGCACGGTTCCATACCAGACTACCTTTATAGTAATCACCACTGCCCAAAATCCCAATACCAAAACTGGTATTGTAATATGGAGGTGTATCACGTAAAGTTGCACGAGTTGGATCAACAGTTTCAGGTTGTGTTTTCTGGTCAGCTTTACCAAAGAACTCTTTAGCCGTAAACACCTGGTCTCCAACCAGAATGTCATTTGAACCTAAACGAATAAACCCGATAGGTGTAAGTCCTGAGAAGAACCCAAAGTCAACACGGTTTTCAATTACCAGTGGGATGGATTGAGAATTGTTGTCTTTATCGGCCACATACGTTGTAAACGTATCAGCGCCATTACCGAGGGTTACATTAAAGTCAGGGAGGTCGATATTGCGAATATCCAGCGTTAACGATTTGTTATTACCGGCACCGTATACGTTCAGATTGAACCCGGATTCTCGTTGGTTCATCGTACTGACTTCTTTCAGGTGCACACGCCCATATTGAGGAAGTGACACATTGCGAAGTTTGCAATGGGTAAGAGTTAAATATTCCCCACCATAAGAGCGGAAGCTGTTAACCATTGAGCTATTGATATTGACGTTGTAATCCACAGTAATCGAAGTAGACACAACTGTACTTCTTTTAAAGTCAATGTAATTTTCAGCTTTAATGGATGAGTTGTTGAGAACGGTACGTCCAATGACTGAAAGATGTTTACAGTTAACACCAGAAGCAATAAGAACGAGTTCTTTATTCTCATTAGCTACTGAACCAGTGTCATCACCATCATAACCCCAGTCATCGGAACACAGGTTTTCAGTCACAATTAAATAACTGCCCTGGGTTAACCAAACCTTAACACCATTAACATTGGCGCTCCACCATTGGATTTTAAAGTCCTCTGGCAGTTCATGTTGGTTGTATCGACCATGGTTAGAGAGTTGAATCAAATTACGATTGGCATGTTTGCCATGGTAATCAGAGTAATAGCTTATGACACCAGTAGGATGTTTTTCCTCTTTCTTAAGTTCAATAGCTTTTCCGCAGATAGTGACTTTAGGGTCTTTGTAAAGTGCATTGACCGTACGAAGCTCACCATCATTACCAGAACTAGAGACGAATTGGAAGTATTCATCATTACCTGGTTTAATTTCACCCACTTCGGATTCAGCTTTGAAAACGGCGTCGGTGCTCATGTCGAAAGTATCTTTTTCAGCCAGTTCGGTTACGGCATCTTTAACAGCCTTAGTTACCACAGGTGTTAATTCTTCTTTCAGTTTCACTGAGCCTGGATCAACTTTTTCAACTTCCTTTTTCGCAGCTTCAGTTACAGTACCGGACTGGGAACGAATCTTAAGTTTCTTGGTTGGAGTTACCATTTATAAAACCTCTTGTTAAATTGAGAACGAGGTGTACCTGACACCTCATTTATTTTTCAGTTTATTTTAATTGAGCGTCTAATTGCTTAATTAAATCTTTGGTACGGGTGAACACACCAACATAATAAAAGTTGATGGCTAACTTCATAGCAGCGAGTACACGGGGATCATAAACGTTCTCACCGTTAACAACGACTGACTTCTGGAAACCGGCTAATTGCATAGCGTGCTCCAGTTCTACATCGGTAATGTCATAAGGACAAACCAAATGTTCCTTATAGTACTCGACGGGATCTACTCCCTCAGGTACTTTTCCAAATGGACCAGGTTGACTTACCTCACCCAGTAGTTCACTCACGGCTTCATTGAGTTTTACAGAAACAACAGGATTCGTATCCACCTGTTGAGGATCTCGATAACCTTTGAGTTTACGAGTTAGTTCAGTTTGGGTATCATCGGGTTGTTTGAAGAACCACATGATACCTTTAATAAATTTATTCACGATTAGCCTCCTTTAAGGAATCGAGTGCATTACCAGCTCTTAATAATAGGGCTGGATGTTTACGTGTACTGTCAATGAATGCCATTGCAAAGTGTTCTTCATTTTGATACAACCAGAAGAATCCCTCGA
Source organism: Platydemus manokwari (assembly GCA_037951405.1). Lineage (NCBI taxonomy): Eukaryota > Metazoa > Platyhelminthes > Tricladida > Geoplanidae > Platydemus > Platydemus manokwari. Next base: position 14,548 of record JBBMOY010000013.1, on the reverse strand, counting down.
CCTTAACATCTTTGCTAAGGTCCATAGGCTTATCGGCAATCACTGCATTCTCAGCGCGTGGGACATATTCTCCTACAAAACCTTCAGTAAGATGATATTTGTCTGAACCTTGATAGATGTAGGCTTTTCCATCACGGATATAAAGCGTACCTTGTTTACCTTCTAACATTTTGATTTGAAAGAAGTCAAGTTTCTCAATAGCATGTTCCATTACTTTCTCCGTTTAGGGGAAGGGTAGATGTTTCCTTTGGGACCTTGTTTAGTAGTCCGACGGCTGTTGGTTCCCATAACAGGATGTGTAGGATAGTTAGGTGTAAAAATATCTATGGGTAAATGAGGTGTATCGCCGTAATATGCTTCAATTCCGTCATCTGAGATTTCTTCCCCTTCACTCAGTTCCTTGATGAGTTCTTCTTTAACATCTTCCCTTTTAATTGGATTCCCATTTTCATCCATCATAACTAACAAACCAATGAGGTCTGATTTGGGATTGATGATTTCTGGAACGCGAGTATCAATAGACCTCTTAACATATGTTTCAGCCATCGCTTCAAGATGGGCTTTATCAGAGTTGTTCATATCGGCACCTATTAGTTAGCGGATATATTACTTGGCATGGATATAGGATAAAAGGATAGGAGGACGAGTCAAAGATTGAAGATCTCTCTTCTTTTTATCCATAGGTTCTACATTGAGAATTATCCAGTATTCTCCCTTATACTGGAATGAATATATCCGACCTTCAATTGCTTGATCTTTAGAGAAATCCACAGGAGAAGTAATAAATTGGATCTCATCGTCCACCTTCACCTGATAGTTAAATGCCGTATGATCGGTTCCTAAATCAGAAAGACCGCTCATTGTTGCTAAAAAGGCATGGCCTTTATGGACCAACATCGTTGCAACCCGATGGTCCATTTCTTTACCTTTATAAGCTGATAATAACTCTATACCCTGGACACGTTCGCCACGATTTGGTTCTTTCATAATTATACCTCAAAGAGTGTATCCCGGAGGATACACTCTCTAGTTATTAATCTTTTTTGTCTTTTGCTTTATCAGCGTCATTGAACTCTTTACCCACTTCCTGAGGAACGCCAACCTTCTTGGCAAACTCGGGATTGTGAGCAACAGCTCTCATGAACTTTTCTTGCTTTTCAGATGTACTTGGCATGACTACTCCTATAAAGTGACACTTAGCAAATCATTGGAGTAAAGTATATACCCGACAAGGAAAATGTATAAGAGATAATTTATAATCGCTCGAATGCGATAACGGAATGTCGCTGATTCTAATTTACGCGAATCACCTTTAGCACGTGTGATGGCATATAAATAATGACCAACATCCTGAATCGCCACAACGATAGTTACACCTATAACGACGATAAGCAATACAAGCACGTGATATTGTTGCTCTAACATTAATGGTCTTCCTTATTCACAGGGTAAAGTTTATTACCTAACCAACCTGGTCGTAGCGAGGTCGTGACTACCAGAACCCCCATGGTGAATAGAATAACTATTCCAAGAAATCCACTAATACCTTGGCGAGATACTCCAGATTCAATCCACCAGTGATAGGAAGCGAATCCCCCTAAATAGATAGAGCACATTCCTAACAGAAAAGTAAATATACGAAAGATAATCATAATTATCCCTTATTATAATCTTCAGCGATGTATTTCATCCACTCAGACATCATATCAGTTTCGGCTTTACTGACATGCTCAACCCAAGTGAGCATAAGAGGAACATCTTGGTAATATTTGTTACGTTTAAAGTCAGGGCTATAAACTAATTTACCAGTACGTGTATCATACTTATAGAAACGACGTAGGAAGAGTTTCTGACGACGTTTAGACAAACTGTGGAACTTACTACGGTTAAATGTTCCCCAAGTTTCTAGGACATCTAGCTTGCCTTTAATTGAATCTTCTTTATCAAGCTTTACACGGGCACTATGAAGATCACTATGAAGCTTAACAGTTTCTCGTCTTTCTTCTTCCCAGGAAGGAACTTCACTTTGTTTCTCGATCTTAATACTGTCAATAGTCCCTAACCGGTGTATAACTTTATCTGCGCTCATAATCTGCCCCAATATTTCTGACTGACTTCGTATAACCACACACTGATGAAACAACCAAAGGCGATATAGCAAACTGTCACTACAACAGCAAGTACCATCTCAACATCAGCAGGTCGGTTCAGTTCGTTTAACATCCACGTACCATGGATAGAACATCCCAGGTAAGTTAATGACATTATAAGACACAACCACTTATTAATTCCATCAAACATTATATTTCTCCAATTTGATATCTTAAAATACCCACACCAATAAAATAAAAGAGAACTAAAGGAGCCGAGCGTAAGCCCAGCTCCTGTGTTTAAAAACCTCTTTTCTTAGGGACCGGCCAAGCACGGTTCTTACCAAATACAACGTCCTTGGTTTTAGTTGGATCAAACGAATGGTTATTCGGTATGATTTCAGGAACCAACTTAGGGACTACTGGTAGAATAGCGATACGAGCATCAGCGTGTATCTTCATGACGTACTTCATTAGCGCCCCCAGTGATTTCTGTTAGAGAAAGCCCCATACATTTTCCGAAGTAACCAATCTTCGAAGAACGTGATGAACAATAACCAACACCCCACAATGGTCAGGACGATGATGATGATCGTTAAAGCAACCAGATCTGTTCTACCAGAGTAATCCCCAATATACAAATTGTATCCAATCCACCCAGAGCAAGCTAATAGGAATATAGCTGCTACAAAACTGATAACTTTATGCACGACGGTGTCCTTTACGAGTCTTGGCAGCGGGCCAGGATTTACCATTACCGTTATCGATGATCAACTGACGACCATTACCTTTAACGGTTTGAGGTTTATCCTCTTCGATTTCTGCAACATCAGCAAATGGATAACTAATGTGCATGTCACTGAGTACACCCACAGCAACATTGGTCAGATGTTGTTTCAAGGAATTACGACCAATCCCACCATGTCCAACTATAGCCACTCTAGAAATAGGACTACCTTTATTGATACCTTCCGGGTAGTGTTTCTGGAATTCTTCAAACCAACCTGGCTCAAGCTCTACTTTCCTTTTTCCTAACACTACCTTACAATCACTGGTTAAAGTACCAGGATATGGAAACTCCATCCTTGAATCTTGACGAGGATCACCAGTTCTAACATTGAGCAACATCTTACGTTCGATGGGATCCATTTCACGCAGCTGTTGAATATCGAACAGACCTTTTAGGAACTCAAGAAATTCCAGTGCATGGTATCCTTTCTCTGGAATGACATCGGTACGATCGTCCAACCAGACGTAAGGACGGAGAGCGCCAATAATAATTTCCTTAGGAATATTGTCATACCCACATTCCAGATCGTAATGCAAAACCTCCTTAACAGCTTTCTTGTAAGTTTCGGCAGTTGCTATCCAGCTGTCAAAATCACACTGTTCTAGGTTCTTAGCTAATGAAGCACGGAATGCTTGGAACAAGGTATTGCCGCTACCCATGGATCCATAACGAGAATTAAAAGCATAATCCAGCTGCATTTGATCACGACGGACTCCACCTTCTCTTTCGCTATTTGGTTTCTGTCCCTTCAGACAAACACCTTTGACTTCAAGGTTCTCAGCCTTATCTCCAGCACCAGGATGTTGATGATAATAGATAAACTCTTTCGGCATTTTAAAACATTCTGGTTTAACAACTTTGATCTCACCTGGGTCTGGTAAATTAAGCATGGCTTCATCCAGAGTTTTCTGATCATAAATTATTTCGTTGTTTTCATTAAAACTAACTTTTATATCACCGCCATTGATATAAATACGACCATCAAATTCAAAAGTTTTCTTATCCATTATTCTTTCCTTATCAGCTCAGGTTAAGTTTAGCTTTCTTCTCATAGAAGAACACGACCTTGGAGTGATCAACGACCCCACGATCAAGTAAGGGGGAAATAACACACAAAGCTAAGGTACCCCAGGTAATCCAGTGAACAGCATCACCTTCGTCCTTAATTTTAATGTCGCGTTTTAGTGCATCTGCATAGAACTTGATATCTTCCTTCATTTCCTGCATTCGTTTAAATGCCGCAGGTTCGTACAGACCTTGTTTGATGAAGTTCTGATAAACAGCCAGCTGCATGTATCCTTCAATCCGCTCTCCCCAGATTTTAGTATCCGGCTTCATCGGTTTATAAACCTCAACACACCAGTTACCGTGACGGAGTTTAATACGAGCTGCCATTTCCTTAATAGCGTCTTGGAAACTACCTTCTTGATCTTTCAGAAAGTAATCAACCATCAGCTGAAGGTTTAGCTTCTGCGCCATTGTTTCTGGAACTCCCACGTCTACCAGAGGTTGGAAGGTACGAGTGGGTGGGATAAGTTCACCTTTGGATACTGCTAATTTAATTTTATCCGCTGGGGTTGCACGACCTTTAATAATGGTCATCAATGTACGACTATCGTTTTCGTGCTTAGGAACCGGATTCACGAAAAAGTCCTCAACGTTAATGCGCCGAGGGCGATTCATCAGTTCACGCAGTTTTGCACTAGGAGCTGGAGGATTAGCGATTGCTTCTTCAACTACTTTCATTGATTCTTCAGACAGAAGAATCACTTCTTTACCAGGAATGATCTTGTCCATTCTATTAGCCCTTGTATGCTTTAATTTTGTTATCACGGTCTTCCATGAATTGAAAGACGGTATCGTAAAGTGTATGAACGTTTGTATCTTTGTTGTAAACATGATCAGGGAAAATAACCGTGACCAGTTTAAACAACTCTTTCCTTACTAGTTCTCTGAACTGAGAAAGTGGTACCCTAAAGCCGTCTTGTACTGCAATGGTAGAAACGATTGTGGCAAAGACACGGAGATCGAATTCAGGATACTCTTCTTTCAGTCTGAATATAACAAGTTGGTCTTGATGAGCATAGGACTGTTTCTTAACGATGTCGCGTGTTATGGTAAGACTACCCGTTAAGGTAGCCTGAGATTTACCACGAATTATGCCTTTCATTTTATATCCAATAATGAAGGTAATTTTCCACCGGCTAAAATTTCAGCGATATTCATACGCATAACCGGCTGATAATGAGGATAGCCACCACGGGCGATATTAACTGCTTCGATAACTGCTTGTTTATTCCAACCAGGATCCTGATTCTTAAATTGTTTAAGACGATGGTTTGCCTCAGCTAAATTGCCATTAAGAACGCAATTCATTAATGCATCTTTACCAAAGTCTTTGAGCATCTGAATATAGATGTCACGGTGATACCCCCAGTTCCTTTGATGAGAAAGATATTTGCTAATGAAATCATCTAACCAAACAGCTTCTTCTGGATTTTCCTGATGATGTTTACGTTTGGTATTGATATAGTAAATACTTCTGCAAATGTCATCATGAGAAAGTACGTTCGTGTTATCGTCCCACCAGAAATCAGAATCTTTGGTATATTCATAGATATCATTGATATGAATTGCCTTAGAATCCTCTTCCACAATTTCTGCTTTAGCGATCATGAGTTTAATTTGAGATTCACTATTGCGATAGGCAAAAACTTCCAGAGGAGTGAAACGATAACCTTCCGGGATGTCTTCTATTTTAACAAAGTGTCCACGAACCCAGGCCGGATAACGAGTACCAAAATACTCACAATCGCGAGCTATCTTTCTGGCACCTTTATATCCACGACGGAAGAAAGGATCATTCAGAAGTTTGATATGGGTTATTTCCTCATCCTCAACAATCTGATTGTTCACCAAACTCCAGCCACCGCCATTAGGGAAGGCTTCCATCTCTATACCGGATTTCAAACGAACCTGGTATGCGTTCTTAGTACGCCAACCATCACGTTCAACCCAAACATCGGTAACAAATGGGGAATGGTTAAAGTGGGTCTTTTCGGGTTCGAAAGACTTGGGATAGAAACTATACTCCTGAATTTCTTTAGGTGAGCTTTCAAATTCCCCTAGTGACGGGTAAACGCACTTTGCTGGCTTATGACTATTAGTTTTCTTTTTGCGCGACATTTTTGTATTTACCTTCTAATAATGAATGTGAAGAGAAGTGCTCGATGGAAACTTCCATTCCTACAGAACCACCCGCATTAAAAATAATACTGAGTAATGATTCTGGACTCACCCCTGTTCCTCCACAATTCATAATGCGGTGGATAGAGTTGTTACTGACTCTTAGTTCAATAGCGAGTGATTGCCAGCTAGAACCAGATGACTTACGGTGGGTTAGATAACGTTGCACGGCAGGTAATAAAGCGCGATGTAATCTATCTAGGTTGGGGGTCTTAATCACGCCCTTAATCCTCCAGCACTGGGTTTCAAGAATTCACCAAAACGTTCTAAGAACTTAGAACCTAACCCAGGATGGATCGGTGCTAACTCAATATTAAAATCGCGATGTCCTTTACCATCGTACCTGATAGTGAATTCGTATCTTAACTTCATCTTTTCAGCTACGTTTAACATCAGGTCTAAACTGACGTAATGAGAAATACCGTTGCACAAACGGTTCAATGTGTAGTTACTGATTCCCAGTCGGGTACATAAAGCGGACTTAGATGTAGTGGTGAGTTCTTTTAATAGCAGATACTGCAAGCGAGAAGCCAACAGATGTTTTGATCTTGTAATTGACGTATTTACTTGGCGAGCCATTTTTATTTCCTCTATCGGTGTTTAACGGATGTTTGGTTGACATAAAAAATTAGACTGCGAGTTAAATTTTAATAAGTCATACACGTAGATAATATCTGTCTAAAAATAAATGAAGGAATGAAACATACCTACTATCCCGGAAGGATAGTAGGCGTGGATCAATAAAACTTATCAATCAAACGTTTCCAGAAACTGATGACTTTAGGTGGAACTTCCTCATCTTCGGTTGTGACTGGTTCCTTAATAGGGGCTTTGAATAAACCATTGGCGATAATGACGCCATTTTCATTAAAGATACTAACATCATACATGTTCCCTTTAGGAACAATCCTTACTGTTTCTTTAAACAGTTCAGATCCAAAATCTTTAATGGTAGGAATGTATAGACAATCGAAATCAATTTCATTAATCCAATTACGTATCTGAGGGATATGATCGGGATTAATAAAATCATTACTCAAGAATGACAACATATCTGGAGCTATTTGGTAAGAACCTTTATTTCCAAATAGAATAGATCCGCTCACCAATCCATTAAAATCAATGAAATCGATAGACCTAATTATTTCGCTCAGTCCTACTAATAAAAGTGATGCTGTGGTATTTGATCCCTTTGTAACATAACTTGCTATGAGCTGATAAGAACCAAAGTGGCAAATCACGGCACCATCGTCATTTCCACTTGCAATTTCTGTACAGACCGTTGTAATGATTCTGTCTAAAGCACCGACAAAATGCTTACGACAGGGACTACACCAATCCGAATCTATCTTCTCCATTTCATTTCTAAATAACATGTAATAAGTTTTAGAATCTATCTTAGGATTAGCGTCAGACAGAATAGGAACTGTGAGGTGATAGTCTGGTTTGAGGATGACATTAACTTTATCGTCATCGGAGGTTATCTTGAAATGAACCTCTGTTTCTATAAACGTTATATTGGAAACAGTGAAGTGAGTGACTTGATTTGAGAATGGGTTCTCGACATCAAAGAAATAATCGTTATCACAACCACGACGACCACGGTTTTGATGACGTCTTACTAAACAGGAATAAAGCTTGACGTTAATCTCTGCAATAACGTCAACAGGATATCCAGTAGTTGACTTGAAATTGGGATCTTCACCTAACAGCATATTTTCAAACGTATTGATACCGGCAGTGTTATCAATACACATAACCATTAATTCATCTCTGAATGCTTCAACACTAGCAATAGTGAATTCTTCATCACCAACTTCAGAGGTGATCTTATTAGGCGTGCGAAGTATAAAGCTAGCATCATGTTTATCGTTTAAATGAGAGTATGGGGTTGTCACTACGAATCCGCGAGGTAAAGTAACGTCGGGGATAGCATTGATTTTCTTGACATCTCTTAAAATAGATTTGGTCACATGCAGTAAAGAAGAAATGGACATACGAGGAAAACGTTTAACCAGATAAAGGCGAATGTCAGCGTTACGGGCCATTTTATTATAAGTCCTTGAATTATAGAGTTAATAGGAATAGACGGGTCTCCCCATCTATTCCTTGTTTCAGTTTTGTTTCATTATTTAACGGATTTCAGAATCCAGGTTTCAATGAACTTAGCGATCACCAACATTTGATGGACATAACCATCTGCAATGTATTCGGCATTCCAGCTATTGGCTTCAAAGCAGGTAGCATCATACAGTTGTTTAATCGGTTTCTCTTTAAAAGTAGCTTCAAAGAACTCAGGATCCAAGAAGTCATCAGTAGAAAGAGAACGGTCCAGCAGTTTGTCTATCCCAACATACATGCGATCTAAGGTATCGATTGCATCTTTAAGAACTTTGATCACACCAGGGATGTCTGCTTTCTTCAGAACAGGCATCTCACCTTTAGACAGACTAACGTCAATCAGAGATTCGATATCTTTAGCAGTAACATCTGGGAGTGCATCAGGTTTGATCTCGCCAACCAATTTAGCAAGTTCTACACCCTTAACAGGTTCTTTATTCTTCAGTTGATTATAGACCTTCAGACCGGCACTCAGACGAGCTTCGGCATTCGCCAGATTGTCTTTAACTTGCTTCTCACAAGCCTTAGAGAATGGAGCAACGATAGCGTTAATACCTTCGCCGGTATTAACTTCTTTTAAGGCAGCAGGAACTTGCAGGCTAACTTTACCCACATTGATCCACTTCTGTTTATCAAGCCATGCCTTAGAAGTATATTGCGCGATAGCTCCGCGAGCTTCATGGAAGTAACGTTTGATCTTTGCTTTATCAGCAATGCTGTTACCAGTTAGTTCCTTGATGGTTTCAGAGAACGCCTCTTTAAGATCAGCAAAGAAACCTTCCATACCTTGGATAGTCGGAGCGATCTCACGACCATATTTGTCCTTGATAATCTCAGACATTTTAACCAAAGTTTCGCTGTTATCTTGGTAATGTTCATTACCAGCGAACTCAGGGTTTCCAGCTTGTTCAAGTACAGTTTCGATTACTTCGACGTCATCTTTCATCTCGTAGTAATCTTCCAACAACTGTGGAGTATCACGAGGAGGGAATATTGATTCCGGATTGTCGACAATCGGTTCAACCACAACTTCTTCCTCGACTGACTCCGATCCGATAACGGATTTAAAGATATCTGTTAAAGACATAATACTTACCTTACTTAGTTGATTTGAGAATCCAACTCTCAATGAATTTACCTACTTCAAGAAGAACTTTGCTGTACTCTTGATCGATATATGCGTATTGCGGAACATCAGCAGCATATGTACCGGCATTCCATAACTGTTTAGCAGCATTAGAGTGCATGTGTTCTTCCAGGTATTCGGAATTCCACCAGTCATCTTCATCAATATGCGTATCATCAAGACTGTCTTCTTTATTAAAGAAATCAGCGACAACATCGATCATATCATCCAGAATACCACAAACCTGTTTAACACCGTCTTTACTTAATACAGGTAACTCAATAGCAGATAACCCAAGTTTAAGTTGAGCTAACCCCGCATCTTTAGTCCCGCCTTCAAGCGCTTCAGGTTTAATAGGCAAAAGATCTTCTAATTTTGAAATAGGGTCAGTGGCATTAAGACCCTTAACTTTATTAAAGACTTTAGTAGCCGAAATGATACGAGCTTTATCATTGGCCAAATGTTTGTCAAAAGCCGAAACGACAGGCTTATTGATCCCATCAATAATGGTCTTTATATCTGCCGGTGATTTAATTCCAGCAAGGATACCAGGAACTTGGACTTTAACAGTTCCGTTTTCGATAAATGTCTGCTTATCTAACCAAGCCGAAGATTTATATTCGTTAACTGCCTTCTCGACTTCGTAAGCATACTTACCGATCTTCCCTTTCTTTTCATTAGATTTCTTAAGCCTTCCTTTAGTTGCTTCATAAAGGGACTTAAGTTTATCTAAGAAACCTTCCAATCCAGAGATGGTAGGTTCTACATCAGCCCCAGATTTCTCTTTCAAATAGGTACTGGCATTAACCATGGCTTCACTGTTATCCTGGATACATTCGATCCCGGCAGTTTCTGGATTTGCTGAAGCCTTAATAACACTTTCGATCACAGCGATATCTTTATCTGTTTCGTAATAAGCTTCAACAATGTCAGAATGATCCATAGCCGAATCATCTACAGTGGATGCATCAACAGCAGGTTGACCACCAGCAGTTTCGTTGATATCCACACTGTTCTCCGGTGAGTTCATTACACTTGGTTCCAGAGTACCAGGCTGAGGAATGACACCAGAAGCTTCATCAACATTAGCATTAGTATCTAAAATAGCTACATTGGTTTCTTCTTGATTCATCAATGCTTTCTTACGTTCATAATAAGCATTCAGTTCTTCAGTGGATTCAAATCCCGTAATCTCACCATTTTTAACGTCAGCTGTAAACACCACTTCCTGGATTTTCTCCTTGACAGCATCCAACAGATATTTACCTTCACCCAGAACAATACGATTTTCACTAACGTCAGAGATAGCGGAATCGATAAAGTCATTCCACTTGTGTTCCATCATGTTAACGAAAGCTTCTGGGGAACCACGTCCTTCATAACGTTCCAGGTATTCGCCCTTCAATTCACGTTCAGGGTAAACTAATGTGAACGGAATGCCTTCTTCATGCAAAGCTGCCCGAACATTATCATGGCTAGATACCATGATAACGACATTAGGGTACAAACTTAATACATTTTTAATATGGGAAATATAGTTGTCGGGGAATCCATCCTTGGGAAAGATGGAACTGTCAGAATCGAATACCGGAACACCAAGGGATTTGGGAACCGTAATTTCGACGCCATTACGTTCATCCCAAGAAACATGAGCTTTCTTAAGTCCTAGCTGCTCTGCCTCTTTAAAGATGGATGATTTACCACCACCTGGGAATACAGATAACACTAATTGCATAATTGTATCTCTTTTAAAATGAATGGAAAGGGGTAAAGGCTATTAACCAGTACCCCTTCATATTATCGTTTCCAGCGATTCCAACCACCACTGCTCTTTTGGCTAGGATCTTTCTTGACACTAGGGATAAACCCTTCGTCAACCTCATTAGGTTTAGCAGCTGCTTCTTTCGCCAATACGTCACAACGTTCGTTATCGGGGATTCCGTAGTGGGCTTTAACCTTAATGAAGTTTACTTTATGAAAGCGAGTGAGCGCATGTAGACGTTGGAACAGATCTTTGTTCTTTACATCCTCTTCGCCAAATTGGGTTCGTCTTATCCATCCATTTTTAATCCAACCCCACACCCACTTTGTAGCACCGTCAATAGTGTATTGACTGTCGGTATAAATATTAACGACAGACCTTTCCTGTAATTGCGATAATGCGTCTACTACCGCCATGATCTCCATACGGTTGTTAGTTGTTTTAAAGAACCCACGACTACCTTCGGCACGTAAGTCCTTATATGTAGCCACCCAAGCTAAACCACCAGGCCCGCCTGCTGGGTTATTATCCAGGCACGAGCCGTCTGTGTAAATGTGCCATTCCATATATTTCTCCGATTAAATACTCCTGTACTTAATATGTCCAAATTGATAAAAATAAACAACATAAAAGCTTAGTGGGAGTTAACCCACTAAGCGATTACATCACGAGAATTGACGAATAATATCTTCGATATTTACAGGCTTAGCGACTGTAGAGAAGTACACACGTTCCTCGGTAATACCGTATGGGTGAAGTTTCCCATCAGGGATGGGGTGAGGGAAATGATGCGGACCTTTAAAACGGATAACTTTAGTAAGATATGCGCTGGTATCCGAACGGCGTTCTATCCGATACGTATACCCATCGTGTTCATGTTCCCATGCATTACTTGAAAAAGGAATACGAGAGTAATCACCGTAATGGTGTAGACTGAAACTTTCAGCGCCCATGAACCGCAATAGCTCGTTGATCGCATCACAAATTTCTGGATCAAATCGTTCAACACGTTCTGCCCATCCCAGTCTGATGATTCTTGAGAAGGTCTTTAAAGTCCTAACAAGTCCAGCAGCACAATTAGGATGTTCATGATCGGTAATTTCAAGCTCGTAGGTTTTATTACGAAATTTAAGGATAGCACCATCATGCTGGTAATCCATTTTCATGTAACCGAGCTGACGTTCGAACTTTTTACAAGTTCTTTTAATGGTCAATACTTCACCACTATTAGTGGTGTACGTATGTAACCAACCGTTCTGTTCAAGTTTAGCCATTAGAAGAGATCCTTAACTTTATCGATACCTGCCTGTGTCAATTGGCTGTTCTTCCCACTTCCCAACTTAATGTAGTTGGTATTACCTTCAGCAGCTCCGGTGACAAAAGTATAAGCAAATCGTGCCGATAATGCTTGCAAACATTCATTCATCGCCATAGCTGGGCCCTGCTGGAATGATACAATAACGATAGAGTGAGATTTCACTTCAAGGATATGAACGAGTTGGTCTTCTCGTTGAGAACAATGGTTCTCTAGAAATTCCACAACAACTTCAGGAACTTTCTTTTCAAACATCAGTACGGTTTTATTAATCACGGTATTTTCCTTTGGTGGGTTGGGGAGTTTCCTCCCCAATCATTAACGTGGTAAAGCTTCGATCAAATCAACGATGCCAGCCATGGAATGAACCTGGGTAATATTAACCGTAGGAATTCCATAACGTTTAGCTTTCTCGATCTTAGAAGCAGATGGTTTATCAGCAACCAGAACAACCTTAACTGATTTGGTAATCGTTTCAGATAACGTATATCCTGCTTCGTTTAAACCTTCTTCCATCAAAGGTCGAGTTAATGCAGCCCAGGCTCCGGTAATCGCTACAGGTATACCCAGCATCTTTTCATGTTTACCTTGACGGTTATAATCGTAATAAGAAAGGAACTCTTTAATGTTCTTTTCATCAGAACGAACATGGTTAACAATAACTAAACCGTCTAAACCAAACATATCGGTAATGAACTTGGTATCTGTTAAGATACGAACCAAGTCATCTTCATTATAGAACTTAACGTCCTCATTTAGTCCATTGGTCGCAGCCAGGTTGCTAATATCTCCAGCACGTACCAATCCGAGACCTGGGATAGCAAGAGCAAAAAGCCAATGCATAATGTCACGATCAGTAGCAGCCAGAATCTTTTCAATGATAGCGATGGATTCACTTTCGGAAATACCTGTATTAATTAAATCTTCCTTGGTCAATTTAAACAGGTCAGCGGGGTTGGATAGGAAACCATTATCCACTAACTTCTGAATATAAACATCGCCAAGACCTTTAATATTGAGACCTTTCTTCTCAACCAGACGAATCAGTCGTTTAACCAACTGACCCTCACAGGCATCGTTTTTACAGTACCCAACACCACGTGCATCTTTCTCGATCAAGCCAGAGCAGAAAGGACAGTTGGTTGGATAATCGAACTTCTCACCATCTCCGGTTTTAACCAGAGCAACCAGCTTCGGAATGATTTCGTTAGCTTTAGTGATTCGAACAATAGCCCCCATACCTAACCCTTTCTCGAAATAGCTTGGCGCATAGTCCAGCTTACAGCGAGTCAGCTTAGTCCCTTCATATTCAACCGTTTCGTACATCAACGTACCAATCAGTTCTCCTTCATTACTTAAAGACCAGTCCAGACCAGTAACTTTGGTATCGTAACTTTTGGTAGTGAACTTATAGCAGTTTGCATAGCTATAAGACTCACCCTTCTGAGGTTTCTCCCACAGACGAAGATCATTACACTTAGCAACTAAACCATCGATCGGATATTTCCCAATCGGTTTAGACGTCAGTGTCATCATCTCTTCAACTTCGTTGAGTTCAAACTCCATAGGTAAGTCAAACCCGACTACCGTTAAATGTTCACGAAGTTGCGGATAAGTATCAAACTGTTTAACGGTTTCAATACCAGCTGAGTACGCTTTGAAGTAGATAGGAAGATCTTCCATCTCTCCTGGTTTAATGCGACGGAGTAAACCAGATACTGTACCACGCGGATCAATATCTTTGGGATCGAGTTTATGACGTTCAACATAGGCATTGAAGTCATCGTAAGTGCAGAAGCATTCACCTGTAACTTCACGGCGTTCAAAGTCTTTATACGCATTGATCTCTTGAGGGATCCCCGTTACCATACCCAGACGGGATGTTAAGTCAGCACCCAAGTCACCCCGACCACGAGAATGACCAAGAGTAAGAACGCCTTTAACGTAGACGAGACGAACTGCCACACCATCGAGCTTGTCTTCGTACGTTGCATTGGAACCAGCATTGACTTTCACCCATTTCCTGAAATCTTCAGGATCTTTCTTCTTGGATATGGAACGCATATCCTCAGGGATTTTAACTGGGGGGAAACTTTCG
>JBBMOY010000008.1:555-12325 GCA_037951405.1 Platydemus manokwari | reverse complement strand
ACTGTTTTTTTAAATTTTTTTCCTAACGTGCTGATTTTTTTTATATTATGTTAAATCATCAATTTTGATGTCTAATAATATTGCAGGGAAAATCAAAACACTAACATTTACATTTTTATTATCATTTAAAATGTTTATTTCTTTAATGAATTCCTGAAGATCTTTATATAAAATGTCAAATTAATTAATGACGGTATTAATTTAATTAATGTCAAATGCTATAGTTTTTAGAAAAATATGTTTAAAATTAAAATAAATTAATGAATATTTTGTTAATCTCAATTTAATTACTTCATTAATTTTTTTAAGATTCAATCTAAATATTAAATTATAAAAATGATAAATTTTAGCGTACTGTGTTTGAGGATACTTATTACATATTTATAGGTGATTTTATGCTGAATATGTTATATGAATGTGAACATAATTTAATCTTAATTGGGGAGTATTTATTTTCTCCCCATATATCTCATATTTATAATAATTGAGGTACAATTTCGATCTAATTTATTATTTAATTGAAACTAATTTAAGGTTAAATGGGCATGCAATGAATATGCTGTTAAAGCTGTTGATGTTCTTGCTTACAGAATCAGGCTTAGTTTTTTGAATGTATATGCTGCTCAAGAATCATTACCAAGAGTAGTCACCATAATGGCTAAAGAATTAGGATGGGACAAAAAACGACAAGAAGAAGAAATTTTGGAGGCCCAGGTAATTGAATATCTAAATTTTTGTTCGATTAAAACAAAATATTAAAGGAATTTCTCAATATTCAAATGGGTCTCGGATTGAAAACCAGCAGCCAAAATGTTCCTATAAACTTTACTAACCAAGAAATTCAAAATCTTTTGAAAAAATTTCATTCAATTGATGAAGGAAATAAAGGATTTTTGACAGTCGGAGATTTGAAAAGATATCTTAAAGTTTGTTATTATAATTAAGAAAAATAATATTTTTATTTAAACAATTAGGATATGCATGAATTAAAATTCAGGTTTATAGGTACTATGGATAAATAAGTAAATAGTCTAGTCATTGGACCCTATTGCATTATGATGGTGCTTATTACATGCCTGTACAATTTTGTTTTGCCTGGTTGATTCTTTTCCCGATTTTGTTACATTATGCACTTCTATTACTTTTTAATTTATCATAATTTCTTGAAATGTTAGTTTTTCCCTTAAAAATTTAATATTAAGCATTGTATTTCTCTTTGAAATAAGTTTTGGAATAACATTAGAATATGGATTTATTTGGAATGCTGTTCTACCCACGTTTCAGAATTTTGTATTGATTCAAAATTCGTCAGGAATAACTTTTTAATAATTATTAAGTACCATCAATAATAAATAATAATTCAGAATTTATATAATAAATCTAATATTACGTTGCTCAAGGTATCTTAAATGTCACTATATATTACACAAGTCGTGTGATTGTGAAAAATTAGTTTAAATAATAAAGGTCATTCATTACATTCTCTATTTTTATAAAAATTGATTGATTTAATAATAATAATTAAATCATAAATTAATGAGTAAATAAGTCAATTTTATATTTTCTGAGCACTGTTAAATAAAAATATGTTTCACTAAGTATGTAAGAACCTTTTACACGGAGATAGAAACTGTAGCATCATATTCCTAAACTTTTCCCGATGTTCAACTCTTAATATTACCTCACTATTACGGAAAGATTATTCCGAATTATCTTTATTTATGAGATTTGGAGATGTAAACAAGTAATATCTTGATTACTGAAACCTGCTTTCCAATAAGCATCTTATTATTTTGAGAGTTGTTGAGACATTAATGGAGCCCCACATGGACTAACAGTTCTTGCGATAATATAGTTTGAAATAAATGTTTTATATAATTAACTGATTTTCCATTATTTGAATCTCATCAATAGTAAATGGATCCTTTCAAGACTCCCGTGTTATCAATACACAATTTTGTAATAGTTATCAAAAGGCACGCCAAATAATTGTGCTTCTTGTACTTTATCGAGTGAATTTAAATTGTTAAAAAAAATTTAAATTATAAGTAAAAATTTCATTAGTATGTTTTCATTATCAATTATTAATTTTCCCAGCTTATTAAATATTTCAATTTAATGTTTCAATGTGTTTCCTTAAGATTAAATTCTTTACCTTTGTTTTTGAACAAAAATATTAATGCTCCAGTTTTGTTTAATCCGTTGTCAATCTAAGAATTTGGAGAATTTTCATTTTACAAATTAATTTTGAAATGAAGTTTTAAATAGTGGTAATTTTGCAAAATATTTTTTCATTCTTTGACTTAGTAATATTAGCACATTATTTCTTTGAAAATTAATAATATCTCTCTTATATTATAACACAAAATTTTGGTGATATTTGTAATGGGAAATGAATATTGAACAAAACTTATTGATTTAAGCACATTTATAATAATATTTATCATTTTATTGCGGTAAGTGGGTTCCTGAATTTCATTATTTTTTTCAATTATAAATATATCTATAGAATAATAATTTTTAAGCTAACTATATTACACTAATCACATAAATATTCGGTTTCTAATCGTTTATTTTAACATTGATTGAGCAATGAGATTTGCATTAATTTTATTTAATATTTATCTGTATATATATAATAATTTTATTCCACAAATTTTAAAATTATTCTGTTATTATATTAATATTATCATACTTGAATTTTGAAATTACATATTTTAAAATTATTTTTTAGATTTGTCAAGTTGTAAGTCAACTCGAAAATTTGTATTTGAATTAGTTACAGTTGATTTTTTTCTAATTACAATCTATTTCATAACATTTTATAATGATTATATGTAGAGTAACAATGAAAACATAACAGATCTTCAACTTATCGATATTCTTTCCGAAGTTGATTTAAACAAAAATGGTGAAATTGATCAGGGTGAATTTTTACAAGTAATTTTACATATTAAAAAACACAAGTGATACATATGTCGAATTAGTTTATGAGTGCTCTGAAAACAGGTGCAATTGCTGAAAGTAGATTCAAGCAAATAATAACAAGAGAACCAATTTCTATTGAGAGGAGTGGAGGTGGCTTATAATTGTGACATTTGGTTTTTCCTTCTAGTGATATTTTAAATGTAGAATTCATTATAACCTTTATAATTTTTATTGATGTAACTTTCTTTTTTTACTTATATATATAAATAAAATATTTACAAAGTTTTAATTTTAAATAATTGAAAAAATGATTTTTTGAAGTTTTCTTTTGGAATCTTAAATAGAGAAAAGTAATTTTGGAAATGAATAAAAAATGTCTCTGTTTAGCTTCAAATCACGAGTCATTCTATCTAAAATTGTTAAATATTGGTCTCTGCTTAGGGATCCTTCGGAATATTTGTTGTAAATAGTATCCATTAGATCTAAAAATACTGTCTTATCATAATATATGGTGTTGATATATCTATTTTCTGATTCTATCGCAAGTACCTCAATCAATGCTTTTACATTCAAAATCATAGCATTTTCATGCTTGTCAAATGATAATTCATCACTACTGATAGACCATTTATAACTAGTCCAATCCAAATATTTTGAATGCTTCATTAATTTCATAAGTAGTGTTGTAAAATATATATTGATAATTGTTGATAAAGATAATATGATAATTCCAACTATTTTAGCTTTCATTTCTCCTTCTGGGAAGCCAAAATCTGTTATGAGAATGTCGTCCATAAAATCTATCAATTAATATATTTAATTATTAAGTAATCTTATTTATATTGACTTATCAGAAATTCAAATTTGAATTTTATTACACTGATGATGAATATTACTTATAATGTTTATGGTAGATGATTCGTGATAGCATAAAAGGATACATATGAAGCAATTCTTGAAGAATTAGTTTAAGATTTCTTCAAAAGATAATTTTTATTTGGTGTTTAGCTAATTTTAAATTAAAATTTCCTGAACAAGGATTTTAGAATTAATAATATTAATCATATTCATGTTGCAATAAATGATAACAATGAAATCAGTAACAATATTGTAATTTTCAAAATAAAAATTGCTTTCTCGGAGTCCGAATGAATTTTAAAAAATGTATTAGGAACTTCTAAAACATGTTATATTAGAATCGGTGAATACTTTTTCCATTGATATTAACTATGTATAAATGAATATTTTTCTCAGGTTTGTAAAGCTAAATAATCTTTTTTTAATCTTATTTTACAAATTTTCTTAAAAATAAATTGTCAGTGATTAGTAGATAAAATAATAAAATTTAAACGATAAATAGATAGAATTAGTTATCGATAAAATGGATGAAATTACTAATATGTGCTGAAATGTTTGGAAATAAACATGTAAATGGAGTTTAAAGCAACATTGAAACATTGATTTCAATAAAATTTTTGAAACATAATTGCAGTTCAAAACTGATTAAAAAATTTCATCTTGATAAATTTTTAATTTAATAATTTACAGGTTATTTGGTGTTGAAAATGGGAATTAAATATTTTTTATTAAAATAGATAGATATATTAGCTATGCAACTATGCTAATAGGAGGTGGATATAGATAATTAGAGTAGCGTGTCGAAACGCAAAATATATTGTGATTATACTTAAATACAATTAGTTTAAATGATTATTCAAGTTTGTGCTCAACTTCAAAAAGAGTTTGAAATTCTTAATCCCCTTTGTTTTATTGGAGGTGAATCAACTTCAAAGATTTTCATAGATATGAAATATGGTAGTGTTGAATGTGATTTCATAGTGCAAATTATATTTATCTTGCCTAGTTGTGTGGAAGAATTAATTGAATGTCTCTTCCGCTAATAAAGGGGCATATAAATTTTGGCAATGACAAGGCTGAATTGCTTTGATTATTAGGTTTGAAGTAAGTCAAATAAGTTTCTTTAAGAATTGATTAACTAGTGGTTTTTGAAAAAGGAAGGGGCCAATCTCACTGTTTGACTATTTTTCGATGGTTCTTTCTCGATTGGATGACAGTAACATAAATTAATATATACGCCGTTCACTTTACTATCAATCAAATTATCCCAACATAGTTATTTTATTATTCTTGAAACTTACTAATACAATTACGTAATATGATGACTTAATAAAAAAATGTATAATAATTTTTTATTTTATGTGCAAAATATAACCAAACTCACAAATTTATCGACATTTTATTTATTGGCTTTGTATCCAGATCAATAATAAAATTAATATACAGAACCTAATTTTCAATTTTGTTTGATCAAAACAGTACTCTGTTAACAATTTCAAACTGATTTAAGTTTGTTTTTGTTCTCGTTTTGTAATTATTTGAAAATAAACAATGTAAATATAAATTTTTCATTTATATTTGTTGCTGATTCTTTTAGCTAATATTTCATTGTCGTGGTCTGATATCTTGTTATTTCCAAGTTGGCACTTTTATTTTTCAATGAGCCGTACGAGACAATGGTAATGGGTATTTTTTCGGCCACTGGTGCACTCTCAGTCTCTTCACTATCTGAGTAGAACAGCAGTAGAGCACCGACTTTCTGTTATTGTAATTGTTGATATAATATCTAAGTCGATAGTATATTAAGCAATCAAAATCGATTAGAACAATCGCATATTCTTGATCTAAACATAGTATTTCATAGTAGTCATTCAAAAGTGCTCTTGAACGATTTAAGCATCATAATGTTAGATAAAGGTTTATTAGAATTCATAAACATTAATTAGTTAAATAGTAACGTTATATATTTGTTATTAAATCCCATTTGTGTGCATATTTTATTACAAACACTCAATTTTAATGCTTATTATTAAATTTCTAGCACCAGACTTTGTATTTTATCAGAAGTTATCCAGGACGCATTAATCTACTGAGCTAAATCTTTATCAATAAAGATTAATAAAATACACCTTGATTTCAAATGAAGGTAGAAACTATTACCAACAAAATATCTCAAGTAAAATAATTTTTAAAAATATATTTATGTATCACCAATTATTTTACTAAATTCTAAACAAATTCAATATAAAATTTAAATTTTACCTTAAAATTTACCTTACTTTTATTACGTTATTGGATATTTAGATTGTTACGCAAATTTTTTTGAGTAATTTTACAAAAAATTGATTAACACTCTAACTTAAAATAAGTACATTAATGTTTATTTAACAGTAATGTAATGAATATTTCCTGTAAATAAAATAAATGATACAAATGAAGATAGTAATTACGAAATGATTATATTTTTATTAAATTAAGTATTTAAAATTATTTTTAAGGTACAAAATTTATTAGTACCATGTCTGTGAAGAGATAAGGCGGCATCGAAAAACAATCGGCGGGTGAAATATCATGGTTGAAATAGATGAGGCCTATTTTCGATATCTCAAATATAATCGCGAAAGCAACTCTAAAAGTAATGATAACAAGTAAAAAAGAAAATTAATCTTTATAATATTGCTTTTTGTTAATCATAAATGTATAAAACTGGTATTCATCGTATATACTGATTGTTAGAGATGTTTTGAATTATTCTAAATGCTCTATGAATCCATATAACCGAGATTTGTATGCTCTGAGAATAAAAGCACGTTTGAAGATCCTAAATGATGGTTGCTCATATCATATATATGTTGGCTTTTTAACAAAATAATAAAAACAAAACAAATTCTGCATGACATTGTGTACCAGTTTTATAACCATTGTATTACTTTGCATGACGACATGTATTAACTTTTACCTTAAATTTTATCAGTGTTTATTTTTTATGACTTGATCATTCTTGGAAAGCTTTAGCAAAATCAGTTTATTAAAAATGATATTTATAAAACAGTATATTAAATATTTATAATTATTACTAGTTATAAATATTTAAAATGATAATATCAGTAAAAACTATTAAAGATAAATCATTAAAATTCCCAGTATAATAAATTAATTTGTAAAATAATATAAATTATAATCTGTAATATAATATTGCGCAATTACCACTTATTATCAGGACAATAAATACACGATCAATAAATTGTAGAATGAAAACAAAAATGCACGGCATTAAATTATAATCGTAGAGAATTTCTACTGTAACTTATTACTGTATGTATAAGGCAGCAATCACAATTACCATGGACATATTAGCAGATTAACACAATTTACAGGCAATTTTTACCAATTAAGAACAGCACTGGAGAAGATCATTCTGTGTTGAAGATTAGAATTCCATACACGCATAGTATTTAACTGGAGACCCTACAGTAAGATATATTTTTATAAAATACTGATCAATATTATATATCGTCTATATCCTATTATCGAGCTTTCATTCAATCATCTTGAAAGATAGCTGATTTTACTCCAAGGGAGTGGTGTTTATCAACTGTCATTCATAATCCAAGAATGGTTAAGGTTCATTAAAGTGTTTGATGTATAGTGTACCATTGAAATCAGCAGCAATTTCTCTTTTGTTGTTTTATTTAGCCGTCAAATTGTATAATTGTTGTTTAATTTTAAATATTTGTAATAACAAGCTTTGATTATTTATTAAATAGTGATCATAGATCATTATTCATTTTGTGTCATGAAATTAGAATTTAAGATAAGGTATATAAATTGAGACTTATAACTTAGATATATCACCATTACCACACTTATTGTCTTCATTTAATATATATTTGTGCGATGTGACAATAATAATCATAAGTTTCATTACACCTGCAACCTTTATCAAGAACTCAGAGACTGATTAAGGCAGTAATGATATCAAATAGAAATAAGATTTAAAAAAGCAATAGAAACAAAAAGGCGCGAACGTAACATATATCCCAAATTATATAAACAAAATGCATGCATTTTCATTATTAATTAATAAATTACACATTTTTTCAAATTTCACTGACTTGTCTTTAAATAATAATTAGAAGGAGCAATATCAAAATAGAATCAGGAAAATATAAAATTAATTATCAAAAAATTAATGATTAAATTTAGAAACCATAAAAAATAGAATAAAAATAATAATAATAAGTACTAAGAGTATTATAAAACGTAAAAGAAAATAACTAATTAGGAAATAAAATAAAAGAAGCGAGACCAAAATAAAATCACCTCTTAAGAAATCTAATTAGTTACTCAAATAATCTTTGAATTTCGAAGACTTGATTCGCTCCTCACAAATTTTGAATCAGACAATCCATTCTTGTTTCATATCAATTATAAAATTTTTTTCCACGAAAGCTTGTTAACTAAACTATTGATATTCCATAACAATTCCTTCAGACGAAAATTCTATTACAAAAATTTCATAATCTCAAAATCTAGCTGAGTAAATTTTTATTGATTATCTTATCCAAAATTCTTATCATTCATATTTTAATTAATATATTCTATTCACACCTGAAAAAAATTTATTTTGAACCCAGTCGAAGTAAATAATTTACAAAATCAGTTCTAAACTAAGCGTCAAATGTATTATTGGAAGATATCACACCAAACCACCTTTAAGCTGCTGTGCAAAATGGGACTCTTATAGACATTGCCATAAGAGAGACCCCTCAAATTATTTGGTTCTATCAATCAAGTTCAAATAATAGCAACAATAATTGATAATAATTTAAAAATTGTATTTTGTTACATAATTTTATCGCATAAACCATTTAACTCTTATCATTGTATTTTAATGAATCTATTGTATAATCAGAAAATTTAATAATATTTATACCAAATTGATCAAATTATTTATTTTAATATATATTCTAACTTTTTATACCTGCCCATAGTTATACAAGCACCTCTTGGATTCAAGTGAATCCATTAATCGAATTGAATTTTAAGTAAAAATTTCATAAAAAGACCGTTACAAATAAATAAACAAAAAATCATCACATTAAAACTGAATCAAAGGAAGCTTTTTCTTAAATTTAGCCGATAATTATTAAGTTAAACGTTTTCAGATGTAAACATTTTTGAAAATTAACGAATCTTTGCTGTATATATTTCTTAAATTTTCAAACTTTTTTCACGTAGTTTTTGCAAAATCGTAGGAATTTTTAAATGCAATTATTTCTCATTATTTTATATTCTCAAATTTAAAAGTTTTAGAATTACATTATTAAATGTTATACAAGAATTAGAATAATTAATTATTTTTATAATTTAAATTAATATCTCATTTCTTTATGGATATGTTCATTTTGTTTAATTAATCAATTAGTTTAAATAATCAATTATGAATTTAGAATTATTGGGTAATCTATTTTTCTAATTATTAGTTTTTTAAAATTTAAATTCGATCCATTCCTTATCTTTAATTTTAATTTAGAAGCTTTTCATCAAAACTATCCCGAGGTACTATGATCAATTTGATAATATATATAAATATACGTAATATTAAGGCCCCAGATGGGCATTTAGAGCGAATTAAAAAAGACGAAGTCTCCAAAGAAAGTTCATGTGCAACATATGCTATCACTTTGCAATTTAATAGATGTGGTGGGCTGATTGCTATAGGTTGCAATGATGGGAGAATAGAAATTTGGGATTATTGCACACGTAGAATGATCAAATACATTTCCGCTCACGTTCATCCTGTTTGTTCTGTGAGGTAAAACGTTCAACTACACTTATGAAATTACACCTCTTATAGTTGGAGCCGTGATAGTAGAAAGTTATTAAGTGCTTCGACTGACAATCATATCTCGATTTGGGATATTCTAACAGGGGATGCGGAAGAAACATTTAGATTACCCTGTCCGGTTTTGAAAGTTCAATTTCATCCAAGAGATTCAACAAAAATTTTAGTTTGTCCTTTGCGGCATGCTCCTGTTATATTGAATACAGTATCTTATCAGAGATCTATTTTACAATTCGAAGATGATGTAAGGCTAATATTAAAAATAATAATCTGTGATTGTTAATTTAGAATGATTTAGGAATTGTAGCTTCATTTGATCGTAGAGGTACTTACATATATACTGGTAACTCAAAAGGAAAGGTAATATATTAAATGATATCACTTGAAAACATAAATATACTTGAATATTATGACTTCACGCTTTAGATATTAAATTTTTATTAAAAATATATAAGGATTATTTTTAACACGTTATTTAAGGTAACGATTTATAATAGTCAAAATTTGCAAGTAATGCGAACATTTCGATGTGCCAGTACGGCAAATTCGTCCATAAAATCAATCGAATTTTCCAGAAGAGGAGAGTATGTTACTAATTTGGTCATGGTTTAGATCTTAATGTGTGTAGATGTTTCTTGTTGAATTGTGCTGATCGAGTCATTAGAGTATATAGTTGTCAGGATGTTTTGAAAAATAACGAGATTGATCCCGAACCTAGTCTTTCATTAAGGGATATTGTTACAGGGTAATTATATAAATATATCTTATTGTTCAAATGAGATATGATTTAATAGAAATCATTGGCGAAAGTGTTGTTTTTCTGGTGACGGCGAATATATCTGTGCTGGATCAATGAAACAACATTCTATTTATTTATGGGAACGTTCCAGTGGGACATTGATGAAAATTTTACACGGTCAAAAAGGTGAAACCTTGCTAGATGTTGTTTGGCATCCTTTGAGACCTGTGATAGTTTCATTGTCGAATTCTATCACTAAAGAACAAGTTTCGATTTGGGCTCAAACTCAAGTGGTAAGAAGTCATGACAATTATTGATTGATTTATTGTTATTAATTCAATAATCAGCAAAATTGGTCAGCATTTGCACCGGATTTTAAAGAGCTTGATGAAAACGTTGAATATGAAGAACGAGAATCGGAATTCGATGTTGAAGATGAAGACAAACAAGTTGATGATGAAAAAGGTAAAATTATCTGTTCTGTCAATCAATAAATGATTTTGGCGATATTTATGTAATAAAATGATTGAATTTTATTTATCAGCTTAATTTGCTCGTTAAAATATCGATATATCTAAAATAAATATAAAATAAATTGATCAAGTTCTCATAGTTGAATTATTAATCAATATCATCATCAAACTAAACAAAATTATAAACGCTTTTTTTGTTCGATAATATCAATATTTACACATTATCAATTATCATCAAGTCATTATTATTATCAACCCGCACAGCATTTAATTGAATTAATAACATATTGCTTGTCTGAGTTAAATAATGGTAATAAATATTTTCATGGAGGAGTAACAGCTTTCAATTGTTCCACATTTTCTCACAATTGGTATTTGATGAAAATGAAATTATTCTCGAAATTATCAAATATGAATGTTTTATATATATCAATACTGAATCACTAATATTTATTTTGTTCTGTTTTAGATAAAGGTGAAGAAGATGTCGATGTGGATATTGAGACCATTGAACCCGTCTCAGCTTTATTAAGCAGGTTGGTATTTGTTTTCAGTGTTTGAAAATGTTCTATTCAATGTTTTTTGATTCACAAAATCATTAAAACGATATCTGTGGTGAAATTCTCACAAAAATAATCAGGGAGGTTTAAGATTGCTGAATTGTATGGATTTATATTATAAATAATAAATAAGTTTAATAAAATAATAATTTATTATTTAATAATAATAATTCTTTATTAGCATTGATTATAATTGAATTTGTTCAATTGTTGTTTGAAAATATTTTGCAAATTAATTAAAAGCTGCAGAAAATATTATCGAGATATTAATATTTTTAATTGTTATGAAAAATCACATGTGAAAAATAGAAATAATTTTATTGTTTATTATTATAAATGAGTAATATATAATGAAATATGATCA
>JBBMOY010000006.1:0-15774 GCA_037951405.1 Platydemus manokwari | reverse complement strand
TATTACATTTTTTCATTTCCAAATAAACAAGAAGTACTATATATTTTTAGGTCATCTTTTATTATGTATTTCGGGCTTGTTTGTTTTCTCTTTTATCAATCTCAGTATTTTTTAATTTCTTGCTATGGATCAATGCCGCATCAATCTATAAAACCTTAATTTACTATTTCCTATCGCGATGATAATTCGATTTTTTAAAATTTTTTATCAGTCTAGAATCCAATTATCTTATATTATGTATTCTATCAAATCAACAACAATCGAATACAGTAAGTTTTATTGTTTTGGGTCTTTCGATAATTTGTAAAACTATATTTTATTAGTTGTATAACGTTGTATAAAGAAAAATTCTTTGCAAAGGAGTTTTTTGCTAGAAATTTTTTGCAAACAGTAAGATACATTTTAAAATTAGAAGTATATCATATGTTCTTCCTATTATATGTTCTTCTCAAAAAATATCTTCATAATTTAAGTGTAGAAAGTTGGTTTACAAATGTTTTGTAATAAACGTTTTGGTGTTAAAATAAAATAATCACCTTTTGAAATTGTTCTGGTGCATTGAGACTGAGAGTGAGACTGATAGAAAAATAAATAACATATAAATAAAAAAATAAAAGGACATTAATAAAATTTAAATTAATGAAAATAATATTCTACACCGTTCCACTTTTCTCCATATCAGTTGAAAACGATGAAACAAAGAAATAGCACTAAGAAAGATAAATTACCGAATAATAAAAAATAAGAATAAATTACAGTCTGAAAGTAATCAAGACATAGAAAGTGATCTTCAAAATATTCAATAATAAAACCAATAAACCAAAAATCCCAAAAGTGTTGCTATCAAGTAAGATCTTTAAATGTTCCATTGATTTTACAATTAAAACGATATAAACATAAAGATTATGAGCGATTGGAGGCGTTCTAAGCCAGCTGGATGACAATGGAAAAGAGAGACTAGTGGTTTTAGAATCCACGAGTTTATTATGCATTTTAAGCACTATCTACTGGGAAAGAAATTTGTATTCGCACTGATCCAAAGACTTCCAAAGTTTCGAACATGCTTTGCAAATTTATCTGGATTCATTTTCGAACTTCAATATCGGATGGACTCTCAAGAATAGGCGAAGTATTTTGTTCACAGTGCTTAACTCAGCACCAGGGGGCTAAAGAAGGTAAACCAAAAAGCCGATTTATTCAATTGCAAATAACGACGAACTAAGAAAGATTCAACAAAAATATACTGTCGATGGTTCCATTCGAAAATGGTTAGGGAAAACGAAAACAGGAATCAATTCAGCGATCAAGAAAAGTAAATATTTTAACAGTTTATGTGAAATATGAATTGTTTGAAGATATGGTGGTATATAATGAGAATGAAAAGAAGCGAATTGTTGTACCAGATGTTCATTCGCAGAAACCTTTATGAGGAGTTGTCCTACATAGGTAAAAAGAAATTGGTTGATTATATTCAAAGAATTTACTTCGGGCCATATTTGTCACGATGCATCGAACATGAAGTACGGAATTGTGATATTTGTGCTAAAGGGAAGGTATACACTGGACTGACTAAAGTGATTATGATTTCAAGGGAAGAGTTTGGGTCTTTGGAACAGATCGTTGTTAATGTTGCGCACTTTGGGAAATTTATGACTAAAACTAAATACCTGTTGATTATTGCAGATAGATTCAGTAAGTAATTAAGCTTGGTGCCACTTATTCGACAAGACGAAACAAGTATTTCGAAGCCCATCATCGATAAATGGATCAATAAGTTTGGTTGCCCAAAATCGATATTCATTGATCGAGGTAGAGTCTTCGAAGGAAGGGAAATGAAAGAATTAGCAACACGATTTGGAATAAAACAAGAATTTAACATTACCAACATCTGGCAAATGGCTTAGCCGAAAGGATGATTAGGATGGTGGTAACAACGAAGGTATCAGAGAATTCTGGCAGATAGAATTCATGGTCAATGCAATATATCAAAGTTCAATTCAATATTCTCCTTTTGAAAGATTATTTGGTCGAAGAATTAATATGCATGGGTTACGACTAAATGAAACAAGCCATCACGACCGGATCATCAAAGAAACGGAAAACCAGCTGAAACAAACTTAAAGAAATTCGAAGCTGAAAAAAGAGGTTGTAGAATTTTCACAGTTGAAGAAGAGGTTTTAGTGAAGAAAGAACCACATAAGATAAAGAAGAACGGAGATAGTTATGAAGGTTCTCATAGAATTTTGAAGGATTGAGTGGCTCAAAAGAATCTCAAAAACAACGGGAGAGGGAAGTTAGATAAAAGTGAGATTTGTTTTAATATTAGAAGAAACGCTTGTGATTTTTAAATAAATAAAATTTAATCTAAGTAACTGATGTTTTTACTGTGATATAATGAAATTCATATCATTAAATTTTTTTAATGTATTTTGTGTATTAAATTCATTTTCAGAACATATTTTCTTAACACATTTTTATTAAACTATTTTATTTTTTATAATTTGATAAACTTAGGCTTCTTATAAATTACACGAAGTTTTTTTTAAACTTAGAGTACCTTCTATATTTCTGGAAAGGTTTTTAGTAAATTAGTCATAAATGGACTGGAAGTTATTAGAATTATATTAATCGTTTGATGGTTGTAGATATTTAAAATGTTCCAATCAAGAAATTATGATTTAACATAAAAATCATTAATGACCCTAAAAAAAATTATAAAAAATTTCTTTTAAAATATATAATAATTTATGCAAGCTGAATAACTGTTCCAATAATTTTGTTTTACTAGAATAATTTCATATTTTTAAACTTAACGTCTGTTCATTTATTTACGAAATTTATGTATGACTGAAACAGCAAATATTACCGCACAATCTTCCGATCAGGAAGTTACTGCTATTAGTGTTACAAAGTTCATCAAATATTTAACATTGTATGCATTTCCATGCATGTTAAATGATGACGAAAGTAAATCAAGAAAAGATTACGAATTGTTTCTATCAGAGCCTCAAAACGAAGAATATTTAATAAAATTTATCAACGACTCTCAAATCACAACTCTATGCATTCAACAAACTAAAAGAGGTTAATACATTTACATAACTAACAGTTATAACTCACTAATATATTTTTTTTGAAGAAGAGGAAGAAGGATCAGAGTTAGAATATTCCTTCAAAATTTTAAATGAAGTTCAATTTGAATCTAACAAAAGTCAAACGTCTATTTTTATTAAAAACACTCAAGTGATTGAAGCTGATAAAATGATAAGTTCCCAATTACAAGTTCTCAGCTACTGTGACGGTCCACCATTCGAATCAATGCATTCACTGGTATGTTACGGGCTTCTACCATTCTTTAAGTCCTATATCAAAAAAATTGGTAAAGATAGTAGGTAAATGTTTTTATTTAATTATTTCGCACTTTATTTGATAAAATTCTTGATATTTTTATAATATTATTGAAGAGGTTTTTATAATATTGTTATTTGTTCCAGTTCTTCAAGTGATAAGATGGTACCAAGTGTCGAAAAGAAAATCGCAGAATTAGAAATCGGCTTATTACATTTGCAACAAAATATTGAAATTCCAGAAATCACACTTGTAGCTCATCCTTATGTTGTACACGTTATTCAAGAGAAACTAGCTCAAAATAAAGAAGCCAAGGTCTCCGATTTTGAAGATAAAAATGAAGACACTCAATTTCTCAACCAGTTACAAGCTGGTGTTAACAGATGGATAAAAGAAATTCAAAAGGTTTTACTATAACATTGGGCTAATTGAATTGATATATGATTATTTAGGTGACGAAATTAAACCGAGATCCTAGCACGGGAACTGCTCTACAAGAAATATCGTTTTGGTTAAATCTTGAACATAGCTTGGATAAAATTCAAGAAAAACGGGAATCTTTGGAAGTTACACTCACGTTAAATATTTTGAAACAAGCTAAACGTTTCCATGCCACCACAAGTTTTGATACAGACACAGGTAAATAATATTGTTAAATCGAATTCTAGTTTCGTTTATTATAATATTAGCTCTTTCTTCTGCTAAGAGTCTTGTCAAAGATTATAATCAATTAATGAAAGATTTTCCCATAAATGATTTGTTGTCTGCCAGTCAATTGGATAAAATCAGTGAAGCTTTACAGCAAATCTTTTCTCATCTCAAGAAAGTTCGAGCAACGAAATATCCTGTTAATCGCATTATTAAACTGATGGAAGCTCTTTCTCGAGATTTAACAACACAATTAATGAAAGTAAATCCACCGATATTGTTTTTATAAAAGGACAAGTTGATGTTATTCGATTAATTGTAGGTGATCAGCACAATGCATTTGATGAGCATGCCATATGATGAATTCGAGAAAATCATTATCGCCTGTCAGCAAGTGTTCAGCACTTGGGAAGATGAATACGATAAAATGCAAAACCTTTTACGAGATATGGCCAAAAAGAAACGCGAAGAATTCTCTAAATTTGCTTGGAAAATGAATGCTACCCATAAAAAATTGCAAACTCGATTAGAAAATATTAAAAAGTTGTTTTTTCATTTTAATATCACCTTTATATAATTTTATTTTTTATTTGAAATTAATTATATATTTGATTAATTGTTAATTAATTAACTTTTAATTATGATTAAAATTTGTAATTGATAATTCACTTGATCTGAAATTAACATGATCTAATAGGTTGGCATTTTAATTTCGATTTAGTCATTTTTATTTTATGCTAATGAAAAAATTGAGCACAAATCTGTCTCTACAATTGATCAATATTATGAAATTGATTTTCAACTCATTGAAACTATTTGAAGTGTTTTGTAATCAATTTTCAATTAATATTCAATATGAAATAATAATCGATATTTTTTCTTAACCCTTCACTGACAAAGAAAATAGTAAACACGATCAGAAATTCAATAATCTCATTCAATTTCTGTCACGTTCAATGTGTCTCTTGAATTTAGTTGTTTAATGATTGCTATATTTTGCATTTGTCAATATAGATTTAGCCAACACGGTAAATATTGTTTTTGTACATGTGGCAAAAATCAATATGTTTTACTAAATCCTGGATTTATTATCGATTCGAATTCAATTATTCACTTTATTTTTAGACATTTCAATCTTATAAATATAATTGAATTGAAAGACATTTAAATATTATATGAATTTGCTGATATTTTTTTAAAATTTTAGCTATCTTTTTCTTATATATTATGAATAGTCGTCTTTGGATTGCATTGGAATTGCATTTATACTGCACCTTATTCTGACATTTAACAAAACAGACATCATTTTAATATAAGATTCTTTAGTTAAATTGTTTATTTTCAAAATATTTTAAAAGTAATAATAAATAATTTATTTGTTATTTGATAGATTCCGCTATCAACATGAACAATTGCGTCAAGTTATTGTACGTGTTTTAAAACCAGTTGCCAAAGCTGTGCCTGGTGTAGATGCAGGGGGATCCAAAGAACAAGTAACTGAAAAAGGAGACAAAGCATACTCGTTGTTAACCGAAACTGCAGATACAAGTTCAATTGATGAAGTCAATGCTGCTTATGAAATCGTGAAAAACGTTGATTGTCTAGACTTTGCTAAAGAAGAAAACGATGAATGGGATGCAGCAAATAAAAGGTAAATATTTGTATAACAAAATTATTGCTTATCAGGTCTTTATTAATAAAAAAGATACGAAGAACGAATTGATCGAGTTGAGTCCAGAATTGCTTCTCATTTGAGAGATTTACTTGGACAATCGAAAAATGCTAATGAAATGTTTCGTTACTTTTCCCGATTTAATGCTCTGTTTGTTCGCCCACATATTCGAGGTGCTATTGGAGAATATCAAACTCAGTTGATCCAACGTGTTAAAGATGATATCGAAGCATTACATAATAAATTCAAAGTCCAATATGCTTCAAGCACGGCCTGTAAAATGAGTAGAGTCAGGGATCTGCCACCAGTTTCAGGATCAATCATCTGGGTGCGTCAAATTTTGCGGCAACTCAATGCTTACATGAAAAGAGTTGAAGACGTTTTAGGAAAAGATTGGGCACAACATATTGAAGGGCAGAAATTGAAGGCTGACGGTGAAAGTTTCAAATTAAAGTTGAATACAAACGAATTATTTGAAGAATGGTCGAAAAAAGTAGCCGAAAAATCGTTATCAGTCTCTGGATCCATTTTTAATGTTGAATCAACAAGAACTGTTGTCACTGTTCGTGATAGAGAACCACAAAAAATTACCGTTCTAAAATTGAAAGTTAACTTTTTACCGGATGTTATCACATTAGCCAAAGAAGTGAGAAATATGAGAGCTTTGGGATTCAGAACGCCACTATCAATTGTTAACAAAGCTCATTCAGCAAATCAGCTTTATCCTTTTGCAATATCTCTCATTGAGAGTGTCAGAACGTATGAGAGTACATGTAGCAAAATTGAAGAACACAAAATGCAAAATATTTCACTGTTAACTGCTGGTTTACGAAAGGACGTACAATCCTGCATTAATGAAGGTGTCCAGATAACATGGGAATCTTACCGATTAGATCAATATGTTCAAAAATTAGCTGAATTAGTGTTTAGTTTCCAAGAAAAAGTTGATGATCTTGTTATTGTGATTAAAGAAATAGATTTTGATGTGAAAGCCCTTGAAACCAGCTCCTACAATAAACAAACATTTGAAGAAATATTAGGTTGAGTTTTCTTCTATTATTGATATTGCTTAACGGTTCTTTTAATTAAAGGAAGAATTCAAGAAGCCGTGGATAACATGAGTTTACATCAGTTCTCAAATTTGGCACAATGGGTATCGAATTTGGATTCATTGGTTGAACAAAAACTAATAGTACGGCTCGAAGCAGGATTAGTGGAATGGACAAAAGCCCTTAAAGGAGAAAACCGAGAAGTAATGTATTTATTGTAATGAAAAATCTGATTAAATCTCTCGATATGTCATATAGGATGAAGATGATGATCAGGATACTGATCCAGATGTAACGTCAATGGTGAAACATCGATTAGGAGGCAAACCACAAATCAAAAAATTGATCCATGAATTGAGAATTACAAATCAACAAATGCATCTTTATCCAAGCATAGAAGTTGCTACTCAAGATCTTTTATATCAATTATCATCATGGCAAAATATTATATTAAATCTTCCCAGAATTGTTCATTCGAGATATCAGGTTTTACATTTTATATCCATTAGATTTAATAATTTTATTTATTATCACTAGTTTTTATCAAATAATATCTTTTATATTATAATTATAATTCATTATATCTAATTGTTTTTCGTTATTTTTTTATGATATTGAAGCCATTATTATAATATTAATAATAATAATAACAATAACAATTATTATTGATTTTGCTGTTCCAATTATCATTTAAAATGACTCAATTGTATTTATATATTATCAACTTCTATAAAATCAAATAAAATGTTTTTTCTATTTATTTAGTCATTTGCTAATGAACAAGTAAATGCATATATGTTTACTGAATCGCCAACTTTTTCTGTGTTTGTTAATTCAGTTGTGTTGATTTGTTGAATTATCTTTGTTTCGGAAACAATTGTTTTAACATTTTTTCAATTTCATTAAGGTCGGTCTTGAAACTGAATCAGATAATCAAAAAACATACAAGAAATTACTGTCTAGTTTACCAAATTCTGGTGAAAGCTTGGAAAATTCCTATGCAGCAGTTCATAATATTCTGAGAGATGCAAATGAATACGTGAAAACATGGACTAATTATCAATCTTTATGGGATCTCCAAGGAGATCAGTTATTCTCGTTAATAGCTGATGATAATACTGTTTGTATTTCGTTATTTCTAAAATTGATTTATGCATCACAAACAGGTTTGGATGAATGTTCTTGAAGAAATTAAAAGCATGAGAAAGCATTTCGATGTGGCTGAAACGCAAAAAGAATTTGGTCCATTGGTTGTTGCTTTTGGAAAAGTTCAATCCAAAGTTTCAATGAAATACGATAACTGGCATAAAGAAGTCTTAACCAAATTTGGTTCTAATCTTGGAAAGATGATGACAACATTATACAATGATGTTCAAAAAGCTCGAAATGAACTTGAGCAACAATCGATTGATTCCGGTGGAACGAATGAATCAGTAAATTTTATCACATACACACAAAACATTAAAAGGAAAATGAATACGTGGGAGAAACAAGCTGAAGCCTGCAGAGCTGGTCAAAATATTCTTTGCAGAGATAGATTCCAGTTTCCAAATGATTGGTTGGACAGTGAAAATATTCAGGGCGAATGGAGTGCTTTTAAAGAAATTATGAGACGAAAACAAGAAACGATTTCCAGCCAAGTAGCGAGTTTGCAAATAAAAATAACTGAAGAAGATAAAGTTATCAATTTATGTTTGAAATGAATTTTATTGTCTCTGTTAGATTGTCGAATCAAAAACATCTGAAGTTTTAAGCAATTGGGAAAAGGATAAACCCATTGCTGGCGATCTTACTCCAGAAGAAGCTGTTAATATTATTCAAATTTTAGAAGGCAAATTCAACAGACTCAAGGAAGAACGAGAAAATGTTCAAAAAGCCAAAGAAGCTCTTGAATTAACTGAAATCGGCGTCAGACCTTTAAGTGAAGAAAAAGTTACAAATGCTCTCAGCGAATTACATGTATGTTCGATATTCTTGTATTCATATTTAGGAATTTTATTTAGGACTTGAAAAATGTTTGGAATGAGTTAAAAAGTATTTGGGAAAAGATTCGAGATATGAAAGAGACTCCTTGGTTATCAGTTCAACCACGAAAGTTACGACAGGATATTGAAAATCTCTCAGCTCAATTGAAAGATCTTCCAAATAGTTTCAAGCAATATGCATCTTTCGAACATGTTCGCTCATTGTTGAAAATGTACAGCAAAGTCAATGCTTCAATCGTCGAATTGAAATCAGAAGCGATTAAAGAACGTCATTGGAGAATGCTAATGAGAAAACTCAATGTCAATTGGTCATTATCGGAGCTTCAACTTGGAAGGGTTCAAATTTATAATTTTGCATTAAAATTTCACCATTTGTAAATATCTATTTAGATCTGGGACATTGATTTGGTGAAAAATGAAGAAATTATCCGTGAAGTCCTTGCTATTGCCCAAGGAGAGAAAGCATTGGAAGAATATTTACGACAGATCACCGAAGTATGGAAAAACTACGTCCTAGAATTGACAAATTATCAAAATAAAAGTAAAATCATCAAAGGTTGGGATGATTTGTTCAATAAAGTCAAGGAACACATAAACAATGTTACAAGTATGAAGGCCTCACCATATTTCAAGGTTGGTATTTGAATAATGATATTGATTATGAGTGGTTTCTATGTTAATATTGTGTTTTCATTTGTAACATTTATTAACACTTTCTAGCAATTCGAAGAAGAAGCTACCGCATGGGAGGACCGACTCAATAAAATCAACGCTCTTTTCGATGTTTGGATTGATGTTCAACGAAGATGGATATATTTAGACGGCATATTTGTTGGATCTGCCGATATCAAAGTCCTATTACCAGTGGAATCACAGCGATTTCAAAGCGTTAGCACAGAATTTCTAGGTCTCATGAAAAAAGTTTCCAAATCACCACTTGTTACGGATGTTTTAAACATTGCAAATGTACAACGGCAATTAGAACGATTAGCTGATCTTCTGGGAAAAATTCAGAAATCATTAGGAGAATATTTAGAAAGACAAAGATCTTCTTTTCCAAGGTGAAGAGATTATTTGTGTGTATTTTTTTTATCGCTAAAAATAATTCAGATTTTATTTTGTTGGTGATGAAGATTTGTTAGAAATCATTGGTAATAGCAAAGATCTGAAAAAATTACAAAAGCACTTTAAGAAAATGTTTGCTGGAGTGCATTCCATTATTCTTAGTGAAGATGAAAAAGTAATTCTGGGAATGATGTCTAAAGAAGGGGAAGAACTGAGATTTGTATCACCGATATCTATTATCGAACATCCAAGAATCAATGAATGGCTTACTGCTATGGAAAAAGAAATGCGTGTGTCATTAGCAAAATATTTAAATGTTGCCGTTAAGGAAATCCCTGTAAATTTGATTTTACTACATTTATTATTATAAATTTGACATTATTAATTGATATTTTATTATATTATTCTTTTGTAGGGCTGGAGAACAGAAGCGAGTATCGACAAGGATAAATTCATGGTTTGGGTCGATAAATATCAAGCTCAAATAGTTGTGCTAGCTGCCCAGATTACTTGGTCAGAAGCTGTAGAAGCTAATTTGGGAGGAGGCTCTGGTCTGGAGCCCACGATGAATGTTGTTCACAGCACTTTGAATATGCTTGCAGATACTGTTTTATACGAACAACCCCCAGTAAGAAGAAGGAAATTAGAACACTTAATCATTGAATATGTTCATCAAAGAGATGTTTTAAGAGCTTTACATAATGAAGGAGTAAATAGTAACAAGAATTTTGATTGGATGAGCCAAATGAGATTTTATTTCGATCCTAAACAAACTGATCCATTGCATCAACTAAGCATTCACGTTGCTAATGCTAAATTTCACTATGGGTTTGAATATCTTGGAGTCTGTGATAGATTAGTTCAAACTCCATTGACTGATAGATGTTACTTGACAATGACGCAAGCATTGGAAGCCAGACTAGGAGGTTCACCATTTGGTCCAGCTGGTACTGGTAAAACAGAATCTGTTAAGTCTTTAGGAAATCAACTAGGAAGATTTGTTTTAGTGTTTAATTGTGACGAAACCTTTGACTTCCAAGCCATGGGTAGAATATTTGTTGGTCTGTGTCAAGTAGGAGCTTGGGGTTGTTTTGATGAATTTAACAGATTAGAAGAAAGAATGTTATCCGCTGTTTCGCAGCAGATTCAAGGAATTCAAGAAGCATTGAGAGAATTAATGGTGTCTAAAAAAGATTCAATAAATGTAGAATTGCTCGGTAAACAAGTAAGAGTAAATCCTGATATGGCAATATTTATTACAATGAATCCTGGTTATGCTGGAAGATCTAATTTACCGGATAATTTGAAAAAACTTTTCAGATCATTAGCTATGACTCAACCAGATAGGCAACTTATTGCTCAAGTTATGTTATATTCACAAGGATTTAGAACGGCTGAAATCCTTGCTGGAAAAGTAGTTCCATTTTTCAAATTGTGTGATGAACAGCTTTCACAACAGTCGCATTATGATTTTGGGCTGAGAGCATTGAAGAGTGTCCTTGTATCAGCTGGAAATGTCAAGAGAGAACGAATCAGACAAGTTAAAGAACAAATCGCGGCTCGAGGAGAAGAAATAAATGAAACAGCTATTGCTGAACAATTACCAGAACAGGAAATTCTTATACAATCAGTTATGGAAACAATGGTTCCGAAATTAATTGCTGAAGATATTCCATTATTATATTCCTTGCTAACAGATGTGTTCCCCGGTGTCGAATATAAACAAGCAGAAATGAAACGGTTACGAGATGAGTTAAAGAAGGTATCAGAAAGCAAGTTTTTGGTATACAGTAATGAACCAAATACAGCTGGTTATTTGTGGGTTGAAAAAGTGTTGCAACTTTATCAGATTACAACAATTCATCATGGTTTAATGATGGTAGGACCTTCTGGAAGTGGCAAAACAATGGCATGTAAGGTATTATTAGAAGCTTTACAAAATATCGATGGAATAGAAGGAGTAGCTCATATAATAGATCCGAAATCTATAAGTAAAGATTCTCTTTATGGCTATATGGATCCCAATACCAGAGAATGGACAGATGGTTTATTTACTCATATTCTTAGAAGAATAATTGATAGTGTTCGTGGAGAAAGCAATAAACGTCAATGGATTATATTTGATGGAGATGTTGATCCCGAATGGGTTGAAAATCTTAATTCTGTTTTAGATGATAATAAATTATTAACATTACCAAATGGTGAACGTTTGGCAATTCCACCTAATGTCAGAATAATGTTTGAAGTACAGGATTTAAAATATGCAACATTGGCTACAGTTTCAAGATGTGGTATGGTATGGTTTAGTGAAGATGTATTAACCACTGGAATGATTTTAACAAATTTCTTGAATGAATTGAAACACGTACAAGTAATGGAAGGCGAAGAAGATTTTTCAACTACAAAGACCGAAAATGTATCTGGTTCTGAGGCTGAATCGAAATTAGCAAACTCTCCAATTCTTCAATTACAATCTCAAGTGATAGCAATACTTACTCCTTTCTTTACAGAAGATGGACTAATTGTCAAATGTTTAGATTACAGTACACCACTTGAACATATTATGGATTTCACGAGATTGCGTGCTTTAACCAGTTTGTTCTCAATGATTAAGCAATCTATTCGAAATATTATTGATTATAATCAAACACACTCCGATTTTCCTTTAACCAATGAGCAAGTCGAAGGTTACATTACTAAGTCTTTAGTGTCTTCTATTGTGTGGAGTATGAGTGGAGATAGTAAATTGAAAATCCGTGAACAATTGAGTTCTTATATCAAGGATATTAGCACTATCGATCTTCCAAATGCACAAGGACTCAAAAATATTATCGATTTTGAAGTTAACATTCAGGGTGCTTGGGTACCTTGGTCGCAAAAAGTTCCAGTTATTGAAGTTGAAACCCACAAAATTACAGCAACTGATGTAGTTGTACCAACAATGGATACTGTTCGACATGAATCATTACTTTATACTTGGTTGGCAGAACATAGACCAGTTCTCTTGTGTGGACCCCCCGGATCAGGAAAAACGATGACATTATTTAGTGCTTTGAGATGCCTTCCAGATATGGAAGTTGTTGGTCTCAATTTCAGTAGTGCTACAACGCCAGAACTAATGTTAAAAACATTTGATCAATATTGCGAATATAGAAAAACACCAAATGGCATTGTATTGGCTCCTCAGCAATTAAATAAATGGCTTATATTTTTTTGCGATGAAATTAATCTACCAGATATGGATAAATATGGAACGCAAAGGGTGATAAGTTTTCTGAGGCAAATGGTTGAACATCATGGATTTTATAGAATAACTGATATGCAATGGGTGAGTTTTGAACGTATTCAATTTGTTGGAGCTTGCAATCCTCCTACTGATCCAGGAAGAAAACCTTTAACACATAGATTCCTTCGACACGTTCCGGTTGTATACGTTGATTATCCTGGCGAAACATCATTGAAACAAATTTATTCTACTTTTAATAGAGCTATGCTAAGAATGTTACCTGCACTCAGAGGACACGCAGACACATTAACGAATGCTATGGTTGAATTCTTTTTGAAGACTCAAGAGCGTTTTACTCATGATATGCAACCGCATTATATTTACAGTCCTAGAGAAATGACACGGTGGGTCAGGGGTATTCATGAAGCATTGAAACCTTTAGAATCTTTGTCTGTGGAAGGTTTAGTTAGAATTTGGGCACATGAAGCTTTACGATTGTTCCAGGATAGATTAGTTGAAGAAGAAGAAAGGCAGTGGACAGATGATAATATTAATGAAGTAGCACTGAAACATTTTCCAAATATAAACAAAGAAGAAGCACTAAAACGTCCAATTTTATATAGTAATTGGTTAAGCAAAGACTACAGTGCAGTTAGCCAAGAAGAATTGAGAGATTATGTAAAAGCTAGATTGAAAGTCTTTTATGAAGAAGAATTGGATGTTCCATTGGTATTGTTCAATCAAGTCTTGGATCATGTCTTGAGAATTGACAGAGTATTTAGACAGCCTCAAGGACATCTTTTATTAATTGGAATAAGTGGCGCCGGTAAAACTACTTTGTCAAGATTTGTTTCATGGATAAATGGTCTGAGTGTTTTCCAAGTCAAAGTTCATAATAAATATACCGCTGAAGATTTTGATGAAGATTTGCGAAATGTTTTGCGACGCTCTGGTTGTAAAGGTGAAAAAATAACATTTATTATGGATGAATCAAATGTTATGGAC
The DNA here is from genome assembly GCA_037951405.1 of Platydemus manokwari. Classification (NCBI taxonomy): domain Eukaryota; kingdom Metazoa; phylum Platyhelminthes; order Tricladida; family Geoplanidae; genus Platydemus; species Platydemus manokwari. Next base: position 1,776 of record JBBMOY010000006.1, on the reverse strand, counting down.
TCAAGCTTTCTTGAAAGAATGAACACACTTTTAGCCAACGGTGAAGTACCTGGATTGTTCGAAGGTGATGAATTAACCACATTAATGACACAATGTAAGGAAGGAGCTATCAGAGAAGGTTTAATGATTGATTCTCAAGAAGAGTTATATAAATGGTTTACTCAACAAATATGTAGAAATCTGCATGTAGTATTTACAATGAATCCATCAGCAGATGGACTTAAAGACAAAGCCAGCACATCACCAGCTCTTTTCAATCGATGTGTTTTGAATTGGTTTGGAGATTGGTCATTAGAAGCTTACTTCCAGGTAGGTATTTTTTAATATCTTATGATTAGTTTTTTAAAAAGTATTTTATTTCCTTGTTTCACGTCATTCATTAGCTTCATAATAGATCTCGTGATATTCATCTCATCATGTTCCCATATTCATGTTATGAAAGACTTAAAAGATATTTCGAAATTGTTTTTATAGTAAATGTTACATTTATTTCATCTGATAAATCTTTTATTGGTTAAACTTTCCAGCTATATTCTATCACAATTTTTTTGCTTTCATAATTATAAATTTCAAATTCCAATGAGTATTTTTTAAACTTTTAATGAAAATACTTATTATGGATGACTTTTATTTGATCCTATATTGAGATATTGATAAACTGCAAAATCATCTAGTTAAAATGATTATATTATAATATTTAGCAAAATAAATATGTCAAATTCTTAACATTATTATTATAGGTTGGCAAAGAATTTACAAATCGATTAGATCTTGAAAGAATGGATTATCAAGTTCCAGATACATTACCATGTGTTGCTGAAGGACTGCTTCCAGCAAATCCAAGTTATAGAGATGTTGTTGTCAATGCTTTAGTATTTGTACATCAAACAATGCATCAAGCTAACGTGCGCGTTCAAAAGAGAGGTGGTCGTACTGCTGCTATAACTCCTCGACATTATTTAGATTTAATTGCCCACTACATGAAATTGTCCGCTGAAAAACGAGCTGATTTGGAGGAGCAACAATTACATTTAAATAATGGTTTGAAAAAGATTGAGCAAACTGTTGATCAAGTGGAAGTTATGCAAAAGTCACTGACAAATAAACGACAAGAATTAGAAAACATGAACGAAGCTGCTAATGCAAAATTAAAACAAATGGTTCAAGATCAACAGGAAGCAGAACAGAAGAAGACAACTGGACAAAAACTAAAAGAACAATTAGCTAAACAGGAACAATTTGTAAATGAAAAGCAAAAAACTGTACGACTTGAATTAGATCAAGTGGAACCTACCGTCAATGAAGCTAAACAAGGTAAACATCTTTTCTCGTATTTTTTGTACATTAAAATATGTATTTAGCTGTTCAAAATATTCGTAAAAAAGATATTCAAGAAATTAAGGCTATGAAAAATCCGCCTCCTATGGTTAAGATTGCTGTTGAATCTATTTGTTTGTTGTTGGGTGAAAAAACAACGGATTGGCAATCTATTCTCAAAGTTATTATTAAAGATAATTTTGTACCGAGCATTCTTAATTTCAACACGGATGAAGTAACGTAAGTTCTAGTTCTGGCTATTTATATTGTAATCACTTGCTTTTATATATGATGTTAATTAATCCAATATTATGATTCTATGTTTCAGTGATGCCATTCGTGATACAATGAAAAAGAAATATCTTAGCAATCCAGACTATAATTTCGAAAAGGTGAATAAAGCAAGTAATGCGTGTGGTCCAATGGTTAAATGGGTATTGGCTCAAGTGAGTTTTGATC